>JBBPLG010000241.1:0-31169 GCA_038089695.1 Xanthoconium separans | reverse complement strand
TCATCGTCATCGTCATCGTCATCGTATTCGCCCTGGGTCGGTATGCGACCCATGTCCGACTCGCTCGACCGCGATGGACGTACGGTACGCGATCGGCGCGCGCGATCTCGCCAAGAATGCCGTCGGGCGACCAAGAGCGTCATTCTTGATGACGTGCGTGTTTTTTCTTCCTCATGTCAGTCCAACCTGGCTGATTGATGGTGATCGTATCTTTCCAGCGCTTTCATCGCGTCCGACCACTCGCCATCGTCCAACGCTGTTGACATGGACACGCTTCAGGTTGTCAGGGGAAATCATGCCCATCATAATGTATCACGCCCGCATCTCCATTCACGCTGCATAGTTGGTCTTTTTAATCATGTAGTTCACGGAACATTTTAATCATTTTTATTTATCTTTCTTCCTTCTTGGGTCTTCTTCATAGCTTTTACGATTTATCTTTGCCGCAATCTTTACAGTATATACTTATCGTCACTCATTCAATTCCCCACGAGTCTGGAACCATGTCGGGTCGGAACAAACTACCTCATCACCATGTAATACACCACTTTTTCGAATTTATGCATCCATCACTGAGTTCAACGAGTGCGTGAGAGAAATAAGTACTAGACGAGGACATTCGCAACAATTGACTATAAAAATATAGAAAAGCCAGACACCCAGTTGCTGCGTAGTAAGAATAAAAGAAAATAAGCATTAAAATTTTTTGCCAACATTACCATTACTTCTAATGACGTGCACGTTTTCGTCGAATGATGAGCTCGCTCGTCGGGCTTGTTTGAGGTACCGATATGTCCTCGGACAGGGGTACCTTGTCGGGGTGCGGGCTGTGTCGGTGGTCGTGGTCGTCGGCACCCGCATCTGTCTCTGGTACCTCGGCGTCTTCGTCCATGTCCTCGTCTCGTCGTCGCTTCTGAGACGACCTCGGAATGCCCGACTGGTCACCCATTCCCGTCCCCAGCGACCCCGATTGCGCGGGACGAGGCGTCTTTGTCGGTGACTCTGCCCCACCGCCATCAGCGCTATCCACCCGTACACGTGGCCGACTCTTGGGCGTCTCTTGCTCCCGTTCCTCCTCGGTACCTTCCATCTCGACATCGCTCTGCCGATGGTCCTCGTGTACTAGTGGGGTTGGCGGGCGGCGTACGACTGGCTTGGGTCGTGCTCGTGCTCTTGGTCTCGGTCTCGCCCTCGTTTCCTTTGCAGGTTCCTCTTCTTCCCTGTCCTCGCCTCCCTCTGCCCTCACCTCTGGTTCGGGCCCACTCTCTTCATCGCTCGTGCCAACCGCACCGCCCTTGGCTCTCCGACCCTTGCCCGTACCTGACATAGCCAGTCCGTCAGCAATGACGACCCAATGACGACATCATTCAGACATACCCTTGTGCATGAGGGATACCAACTTCTTTTCGTACGCCCGTAGAGGCTCCCACGTCTTGGCCGTCGGCTTAACCTCAATCTTGGCATCGCTCACCAACTGGTCCAAGTACGCTTTTCTGTGACTTCGTCAGCACCCTCATAGCTTCCGACTCGATAAGAGACACGCACATGGCCAACGCATCCCGGCTCTCGACACCCTTGAGCAGCGGAACCAACGCTCTGAAAAAAGATATCGACACGCCCAGGCGTTTCTTGTTCTTGCTCTTTTCGTACGCAGATACGTTCTTAATCGTTTCTTGGAGAAGGTCCTTGTGCGTCTTGACAATGTACCGACTGTCCAGCCGGCGCACGACGGAGAGCTGCGCACCGCGCACCAAAAAACTCGCCGCGAGTTGCTTGGAAAGACCAACCATCGGTTCCTCGTCTTTCACGAGCCCATCCATCACGTGCGAGAACGACTGCAGGGAGTTCGTCAGTTCGGGAGAGAAGAGATGCCTTCCAGATACCTACCTCCAAGAGTGCCTTTTTGATGACCTCGACGACCACGTCGCCATTGTCGTTGTACATGCCTTCCTCGCGCAACACCTCTAGAATCACCTTTGTACAGAGATCGAAAGATGGGCCGAGACGCCCATAATTGGCAAGCAAAACGTCGCTGTGCTTGACGTGCATTACCCCAGCACGGATCGCACGTAAAAATGTCGATACAGTTGCCATGAATTGGTATTCTTGCTCCAGCAGTGTTCTCGTCGGGGGTGGGACTATGACCAACTTTCAGCGTTGGTATCAGATTCAGACTGAATGGAAACGCACCCTGCTCGGAAGAAGACTTTGCCTTCGTTTTTATATTACCTTTGCCCTTACCCTTGCTATCTTTGGCAGTCGGGGCCGGTTCCTCCTCTTCTGAGCTCTCGTCGAGTTCACTCTCCGGTTCTTCGTCTTGAGTGCGACTGCCATTCTCCAAAAGTTCCGCATATTGTTCGATGCAGGACTGGATGAAGCCCGCACAGCGCTGTTGGACGTCTTCCTCGAGTTGGAGAGCGAGCGGCTCTGTAGGCAATGCGTCACCCCGTGGCGATGTTGCCTGGCTCGGATAGAACAGAATATGGAGATTCATGAGGTTTTGGAATGCCTATTAATAAAAAATGAGACAAGTACTGGTGTAGAAGAAAGATCGAACTCACCGCGCGTTTCACGACCTCGCCCGTATTGGACTGTTGTCCAACGACATAATCGACGAGCTTTTCGAGTAGCGAATCACGTTGTTCGCGCAACCCTTGTCGGAATTTATCGCTATCCGGTGACGTATCTTTGACGTCGGGTAAGCCACGCGCCTTCCAGATGATGTGTAAGCCGAGTAAATGTAAGCCTTGCTCGACCATCTGATAATCCGGATTGAGTCCATGAAACGGATGCCAAGATAATTGGACGCACCCGTTCCTCTTCCTTGTAGCCCAGACGACCACGCTCGACAAGAGCAGAGATAATATCCCACGCACTGCTCTGCTTGCCGCCTTCGTCTTCCTCCATCCACGTACATATATCCCTCGAGCCCGCCAACGCGCATATCCGAGCACACACGGCACCTAGTGCGATGACTTCGTCTTCCGAAAATGTGGCCACCTCGATTTCTTCGCGGCCGGAGACAGCATCACGCAGCTGCGTCGCCAGCTCGTCCTCGAGCTCGAGGATCTTTGTGCTATTCGTGTTCGTCAACGATGTCGCGGCCATGAAGTATCGTATCGCAGCAACGGCCTTAGTCAACACGGAGTGTGATGAATGGGAGAGAAATTGCTTCGATACGTCGTCCCACAGACCCGCGTACGCCTAAATAACACCGTTAATTTACATATCGATACTGACCAAAACTGGACGACGACCCACGTTCATCATTCGCATCTCGAGATAGAGGTCGAGGTTCATCAGTGGCGGGATGAGCAGCACTTCGGATATGCGATTTTCGTCCGTCTGGTACTTGATGAACAATCTAGGTAACCCCTTGATCAATGCACGTGTCAGATCTGATATCATGGTCTCGTCCTCGCCCTGCGACAAGGTAATCTCAGTCTCATCAGTGTGAACCACAGGAAGAAACAAACCTTTTTGGCAGCTGTGGCCGCCAACTTGGCGCGACGCAGTGATGCTACGAGTACCTCGAGCAATACCGTTTCTTCCACCTCTGATAACCGCCATGCAGGATCCACCATGGTTCGCGCAGATTCGGCAAGCGAATCAGGACCGTCCATGTCCTCGTCTCTGCCTGCCGAGTGGTCAAGTAGCAAGACATCCAAGATACACGCCCAATCGTTAACAGCGTCCACATCGTCCCACAGTGCCTCGACAGCAAGCGGTATCCTTCCTTTGGGGTCAACCCCACTCGAAAACGGTAGATGTACGCGTCGACTTGGCGCACCATCCCCATCGCCCACCTCGCTGTCTTCCTCGGCAGTTTCCAATGCACGGTCGAGAGCCTTGCCCCACCTGACAAGGAGAATGGCCAAGGCTTTGACCCCGGTCCTTGACTTGATCTTTTCCCCCTTGTTGCGCCCGACGATGGCAGAGACACGCTCGTCGGCCAGCTCTTGCCAAACGCCTGCTACGAAGGGAGACACGGCTTTCCTTACACGAGCTTCGGTGTCAAAGATGAGGAGACAAACACGTTCCTGTTCCTCGTCCTCGAGAAGCGAATGGGAATCGATCGCACTGAGGACCCCTATGACGGCGGTACGCACACTGAGTTCTGTGTCGCTGTCAGCCATCTCGAGTAAGCGTGGTTTGAAGCGTTGGGTAAAATGAGTGAGGGAGCCGACGTATTCGGATTGGGCATAAACGACAGCAAGGGCTCGTACAGCTTCGAGACGGACGGGTGTGCTAGAATCCGAAAGGACCCATCCGACGTACCGTAGATAGGAACCGTCGAGGAAATGGGCTGGGTAATGGTTGAACCATGAGCCCATGGCTTTGACACATTCGGCGCGAATGTTTGCGTCCAAGTCTCGATATCTATGAACGAAAACACTGGAAATGGCGCGTGAGGGTAGACGAGACAAAATTCAAGGGGAATACATACCCGTTGACTATTTCTTTGATGTATTCGGCAAGGATCGTCCTTCGCTTTCGAACTTCAGCGGCCTTGCCGTCCAAGTCTTTTTCTCGGACGGCGGTAGATTTGTGAATGGCTTTGCGTTTTCGCTCACCTTCCCGCTGTCGACCGAGAATTTCGGCTTCCTTCTCGACCGCCGCAGCTACCTGGCAAAGGGCGGTCTCGAGTTCCAGTGCAACAACGGTTGCAGTATGGCGGAATGAACGTATTTGGGATGAAGACATGGCGATGACCCAAGTTTGCAAGGTTGTTATGAGATCGGTGGAGTAGAGAGATCCGAGTTCGGCTGCTGCAAGAACTATGCGTTCTACGAGTTCTGAGAGTGACGCGCGAAAACGTTTGAATGCGGGTAATTTGGATGTGAGGGGATATACGGGGGAGTTTTCCTGAACAGAGGTGAGTGGGGTCATATGAGCCAGATGAGAAGCGCACCTGTTTGAGACCCTCTGTAAAGTTGTCAAGGGAATCGACGACGCCATCGTAGTCGACGACTTGGTCTGCGTCGACCGAATCGTTACACCCGCATGCGCGCAAGATGCAATTGATTAGTTCTGCCTGAGCATTACCGGCACTCTGAGAGAGCGAGTGTAGAAAGTCCTCTGCGGTGGATTGGAGTGCAGCGGAATGGTTTCGCAACGTATCTGTAGTAGGCGTTGACGTGAGGAGTAGTAAAGACGTGAACGGACATACTGAAGAGGTTGTTATCTGACGCAATCTTAGACTCTGAAGTGAGCTGAGTGGGGTCGACATGACCGTTGGTGGGCTTGGCCTTGGTGCGCCTTTGCTTTGGTTTTGGTGGCTTTGAAGGTGCGGTGGCGGATTTGGCGGTACGGGGTTTCTTGGCGGGAGGGGGATCCTTGGGTTTGCGAGATGGTGCAGCGCGTTTCTTTGGCTTGGATGGTGCAAAGTCCTGCTGGTCGTCCTCTGACTCTGTATCCGCATCGTCGCGGTCGTCGATGTTGTCATTTGGTTCTTCGAGGTCAGTGAGAGGGTCCTCGATAGCGGCTGTTGGCTTGGACGGGGATTGACTGGCTGATGTGTAGATGAGGTGAGAGTACAAGAAGGACAAGATAATACACACATGAAGCGAACGGTTTTACTTGTTTTCTGTCGCGCTGAGAGCGACGAGGAGGCGCGGCCGAGTCTGCCATGAGAGAGGGTCAAATCAACAAACGCGTCGGCATCACGCGTCTCCCTTTTCGAGTTCTCACCCCCTCTCATTTCCATATAAAGACATTTGACCCCTCTCCTTAGTTATCGCTTGTGCACGAGCTTGGGCACGTTTGTTTGCAGTCGCTACTTACATCAATTTTGATCTCGCGGTCCACGACAGCAGTCTAGACGTGAACACGGACTATACAAAACTCTGGAACGAGCTCACTTGTCCAGTGGGGCGTGGCTATGACGCAGGTATGCAGTACTATAGTACATCCTTTCTCTCATCTAATGTTGTGGGACAACATCATGGGATTTGCTCAAGGTGTGTGTCCGGTGTGCTCGCTCATCAGTGATTATCGGTCTGAATCACCCTCACACTAGGACCTTAGTTTTTTGGGAAGGGTGCCGAATTTAATTTCAAAGGTGTTTATCAATGAGATCATGCATAGGCATCAAAGTTTCAATGAAAGTATGTCATGTAGGATAGCATGCAGCCATGTAAACTTGGTCACAGACTATGTAATGGATAAGTCTATTAGTGCATTCCTCTGCAAACCACAGGATGACAACTCGATGTGAATACAAGCCAATGACCTATGAATTTGCATGCTTGCACATCATGAGTCTCAAGATTTTATGACAAGGCATTATAGTCCTGTAGTACATTAGCTAGGGATCAAGAACTAAGTAAAGCCAACTCATCTCAGCTGCTGCCTAAGATGGGCATAAACAACTGAGGTGCTTGTAAGTGAGAAGTAGCTATATATATATGCTGTGGGTGAAGGTATACTCATATTATGTTACTTACAATATTTGCTGTGATGACCCTGGAAGAAGGCTATAGTAGTTCCAGTGCTTCTGGGTCTGGAAGTGGTTATGATGCACTTCTGAGTCCGGAAGGGTGCAGAAAAGTTCCAGAACTGGTTCTGGAAATGGTGGTTCCAAGTCTGGAACATGGAATGGTTGGAACAGTCATTATTTGTCACAGCTCCATCACACATAATAATGGCACCTGTCTTTTTTCCACAACAAGTTCATTTAATCATCATATATTGTCAACCCTGGTCTCACTCCCAGTCAGAGAGTGAGATGCACCTCTGTCAAAACCAGTCAATGCCTTTACCTCTGACTCAAGTCCAATCAGAAGTCCGAAGGGAAGAGGCTTCAGGGTTGCATAGGTCTGAAGGTCCGAAGATTGGAGTTCTGAAGTTCGGGGTACAGCAAGTGAGTCTAAGAGCAAAGTGGAGTAGAGGGGTGAAGTCATCAGTGCAGGACTTATGTGTCGCACCCTTGTCAAGCCATGGACTTTGTATTTCAGAGGGAGAGAGTAGAGGGGAAGACTTGGGGAACTTTGAGAAGGAGTTAAGGGATCATTTTAGTTGATATTAGAACTGAGGGTTCAGAGTACAGAGGTACAGAGACTAAATACTCTGAGGACTGAATTGCTACACTAATGAGTCTTTGTAAGTATCTTGGGAGTTGGGAGTAGCAAAGCCAGAGCTGTGCAAACAAGCGAGGCACAGATATGGGAGTATAGTAATACTCTGACTAAGGAGTAATGTAAGGATGGAGTAAGAGGATGTCTGAGGGAGGTGCATCAGAGTTTGCATTGGGGTTGTTATGGAATCCACAGTTCACCAGGAGTACCACCAAACCAGACCAATTTATTCTTTTCTTCGCCTCTCCTCAACAGACAGGGACACCGTTATCTCAAGGCTCTGGCAGAAGCCTTACCCTTTGTATGAGTACTCAGAAAGTACTACCATCATCATCCTCATCACAGGACACCACCAGAAGTCGCCATACTCTCGCTTATGGCCAACTCTTGTTCCTCCTAGACATCTCGGCCATAGATGATCTAGCAAGACTCTTCCTGAAGACAGATATCTGCTCTCCTAGCCAACCACAGAGCATCCCATCTTCCTTTCATCATCCCACTTCTTGCCAGATGCAGGAGTATGACTCTTCACGACCCAGACTGATCCTTAGCCACTGTACAGCTGAGCAGAACCCCTTGTCCACATACGGCATTAGATCAGATCTCCATTTGATCCTTTCTTAGTTCCTGATGGGATCCCGTTCTAGATCTCCCATCACATGTACACCCAATGGACTCTATAGCCATATAGGGCATGTTTCACCATTTGATCCTTTCAATCCCATTGATCCTATTCTGATCTTCATGACAGCAGGACTCCTCTTTGATTCTTCCATTCATTCCCATTGTGGGAAGCCTGTTTGATCCTTCATGGATCACCCTTTACCCTGATGGTCCGTGCACCATTCAGGATATGTATATATAGAGTTACACTTGTTCGGTTGTAGCTCTAAGCTAGTTCTACACCAGAATACCTGCTTGTATTCTGTTATGCTTACTGCGAGCCGATGCCCTAGCGAAGTTAGTTGCAACCGTTCATGTGAGAAGAGATGAAGTAAGCAGTAATACAACCTTATGTACTGTGAGCCAACTGGCCCAGCCGAGTACCGTCCTGACGTAGAGGAGGTCAAACATGGATGTGTGAGACCAATGAAGAGTCTTGAGGGTACAAGCGCAAGCTAATGCCTTGAAGAGCTGGAAGACGAAGGGCATAAAATAGAGGCGATGTCAAGAGTGGACGAGACTCTAGAGAGATCCCTCTACCAGTACACCAGTAGACAAGGATAGGATTGTAAGTAAGAGGGCACCGAAGTGCAGTAATGATACAGGCAGGTATCCAGGCATAGAACTAGCTTAGAGATATCAGCGAACAAAGGTACCTCTATATATACTGTAGACTGATGGTGCACGGACCATCAGGGTCAGGGGTGATCCATGAAGGATCAAACAGACTTCCCATAAGAGGAAGGAACGAAAGGATCAAAAAGGAGTCCTGTTGTCGTGAAGAGCAGAAAGGGATCAACGGGATCAATAGGATCAAAGGATGAAATGTGCCCTATATGGCTATAGAGTCCATGGGGCAGTATATGTGATGGGAGATCAAGAATGGGATCCCATCAGGAACTAGAGATAGGATCAAAGGGGATCCGCTGTCTCGGGGTGATGAGGATCAGCGCGAGAATCCACAGATGATCAGAGACACATCTAGTGCCATATGCGGACAGGGTTCCACATGGTTATACAGTGGCTGTAGGAACAGCCCGGGTCATGATGAGTCATGCTCCTGCAACTGGTGAGGAGCAGAATAACGAAGGGAAGATGGAGGGTTCCGGGATTGACTAGGAACAGGTGTCCGTCTTCAGGGCAAGTCTTGCTAGACCATCTATGACCAAGACGTCTAGGGATGACAAAGGTTTGGCCATAAGTGAGAGTGTGGCAGCTCCAGAGGTGTCCAATGATGAGGACAGCGATGATAGTACTCCCTGAGTACTTATGTGAACAGTAAGGCTTCTGCCAGAGCCTTGTGGTAACGTGGTCCCTGTCCGTCAAGGAAAGGCAAAGAAAAAGAATGAAGTGGTCCGGTCTGGTGGTACTGCCAGTGAACCGAGGATTTCCATAACATATTCCTACCGCACTTGTGTGCCCTCATACTTGCAATCCTATTCTTGTTCACTGGTGTACTGGCAATAGGATCACTCTTGAGTCTCATCCACTCTTGATGTCGCTATCGTTTCACGCCTCTTTGTCTTCTGGCTCTTCAAGGCATTAGCTTGCACTTGAACCCTCAAGACTCTGTTTCAGTCTCGCACATCCATGCTTGACCTCTAGTATCCCCGGACAGTACTCAGCTGGGCCGGTTGGCTCACAGTACACTAGGTTGTATCACTGCTCACTTCATCTCTCCTCACATGAACAGTTGCGACTCACTTCGCTAGGGCATCGGCTCACAGTAAGCATAACAGGGGTAGAGGAGTTGCATCAGAGTTATGGAGGTGACCATTGGAGTTACAGGAGTAACCATCAGAGGTCCAGAGTTGAGGGGATCAGGCCAGAGTTTGACTAGAGATCATTGGAAATGACCTGGTGGGGCATGGATATGACAACCTCTTCAAACCCCTTCTCATCACATCAACACCATCCACAAACACAAATGTAACAAAAATGCAACATGCACCTGTGAGTGCCCCACATCGGACCAGAGGAAGGCATGGTAGGATGTGAGATTGGTGATGCAGTATTTGCTGGTCACTTGCAACAAGGCATGTGGATATTCAAAAACATTTTTAACTCTGCTTTAGATCTAAGCGATTCCTCTCCTTCAAACATTTCTATTATGCCCCAGTTATGCCCTCTGGATCTTGCTGACACCTATCGGCTTCACCTCTGAGTCCATTAACATGTCCATTCATTTATGTAGTGGTTTCATTGCTGCAGTGTGGAGTCTGCATCACATTCTTGATGGGGGCAGTGTTGCACACAGTCTTGGTGGATTGTAACAGGGTCAATATATGATGGTCATCAGCACACTGGGCAGAATCAACAAACTCTGACCTTGTTGATGGTAAGCATCTGTGAATGCATTTTCAGGACCAAGTTTGACTCCACATTCAAGTGATGAGATGGTGGGTGTGCTAGGAATGACATGCTCTTGTCACACTCAAATTTCTTCTTTTACATGATACACTTGTTTGCTTTGCAGAAGTATACACAGTGCATATTCTATTACTGCAGGGAAAGCTAAAGAAGCAATGGTGGACACAATGAGCATGGGCACAATAAATGATGCTAGGGCATACCTCCTCTGTAATGTAACTACATTACTACATTACACATTAAATCTCTGAAATAAACAATTAATAAATGAGCTTCCTATCAAAAGCAGACTTACCTGATTTAAGGCCTGCTGGATGTTACCCAATGTCACTGACATTGCAACTATATGACCTTCTATCACAGCCACATGATCATTCATTGTGGTAGTGTGTCTGTTGATTTCCTCTACACATGTGTTTGTGGCAGTAATAATTGTCAAAATGGTAGCAATGGAGTTGTCAAGCACAGAGAAACGGGCTTCAAAGTTACCATGCAAAGACTCAGTGTATGCCTTAATTTGTGAAATGGTGGGGTCCATTTCAACAGCAGGGGGAGTGGGAGGAGTAAGCAGGAAGCAGCATAGGGGTTCAACCTTTAAATCAACATTTCAAGCGGAGTTTAAATGTTGTTGGCATGCTGTTGTGCAGTACCATAAAGGTGATGTCATGTGTATATGCTGACAATGGACCTCCCTTCTTCCTTTTGAGGTGGCCATCCTTGTGCTGAATATGTCTTTGCAAGTAAGTCATCATATGTTGGTCATTGATGTGAACATTACTTGATGCCCAACAGCCAAATCTTAATGTGATTCAATGCCACATTGTCAACCAGTCACATGGTCTATGCTAGTAGTAGGGAACTGTTTTACACCTGATGGATGTGCTGGTTTCTCATGGGTGGTGAACATGATGGCTGTCAAGTGCTTGACGTGTGTCTATAAACTTACCAAGTCAGTCTTTTCACCCTCTCATGCCCACACACATGCACAGGTTGATCTACATCAACATGGCAATGATTGGGTATGGCTGATCGCCTGAATTCCAGGTGCAGCCCACCCATCACGCACATGTTCCCCATGCCTGCAAACCTGCTCCAGATTGCATGTGAGCACAAGGTTGTAGATACCAACAAGTGAGAATGTTGCAGCCCATTATATAATGTTGGTGGTATGATTTGTGCTTCACAATGTCCACAGTCAGATCTTCCTTGCAGCTAATGCTGGACACAAGGTCGATGGCTCACAGTTTGAGCACAGAGAAACACCAAGAATTCACCGTCTGTTGTGGTATTGGACGTGCTATGATTACCTTTTTGCCTACTTGAGCGCCAATGTGTCGTTTGAACATCAAAGCATAGGCAAGTCTCATTCGTTGCGTCATTGTTGACCTTCCACCCGCCTGGCCGTGGTTCCAATGTTATGGTTCTTATCCATTCCTTTGTGCAACCCGCTCACTGACTTGGACCTTCGTTGCAGGTATTGTTTGATCACTGTAGTGCTAGGGGATCCCGTGTGGCGATTTAACGTTGCTTGCCGAGTCTGTTTCTATGCACCACAAAGGTCAACATGCCCAAGCACCTGTTGGCATCCCTTGCCCTCGATGGCAAACATTCACTCCAAGCGACGCTAGTACCAATCGAATGATGCCATCAATGAACCTCTGCTCTTCTTCCCTCCCTCATGTCTTAAAATTACAATGGCGAACGAACTATTCACAACAATACCCCCTCCTGCATCCTGAGAATCCAACTGCATGTCATGTCCAACTCCACACTCAGTCCCACTCTCAATGCCCGCCATCCCTGCTCCTTCCACCATGCGTCAGGCCTCCCACCCCAAGTCCTCCACGCACTCTCAGACAATGCAGCCGCCACCAACATCATCCTCCCGTTTGCGCTCAAGGCGGTGGACCTCCCGCCCAAACCAGACCACAGTCATGTGGTACGATGCCAAGGAACAGGTCGAGCGCGTGCCGTCGTGCGGCGGACTGACGATGAGCATGGAGAAGAGCACGCTCTCACCAACGTCATCACCCTGCTCGCCTACTGCCTGCTCCAAGACCCCCCCGTTCTTCCCTCCCACATCTTCTCCATCTAGGGCCCCACCAGCCTCGCAGAGGCGTTTGCAACCACCCTGGTTACCTAGGCTCGTGCAGGGGACGCACACGCTATCTAGGTGCTCCTGCAACCTTACTACGCAGCCACCCTCACGTTTTGCACCACAGAGACACTGCGTGCGTCGCTCAACGATCCGTTTTTGCTCTTTGAAGGTAAGGGTGATGATGTCATGATTGAACCTCGTTGTGCGCGCTGGAGCAGGTGCAGGCGCACTCCCAGACATTTTCAGAGACATTGGTGCATACCCTATGTCCTCAACGACGCATGCGCCCCAGTTGGATGTCAAGAGCATGCTCGACGATGCAGATGACGCGCCCCTCTGGGTGCACATGGTCCAGACGTCCAAAGATGGGGTGTCCAGTCGCTGCCACCTGGTGCTCGGCGAAGGTGACCGCGGTCACCAAGGTGTTTTGCAACTTGACATTTATAGCTGTATCTTCGCCCTTAGCAGCACTGGTAACATCGGCCGATGACTTAGAGTCCTTGGCTTTTGAAGGCACAGGTATACCAAGCCCAAACGCCAAGAATTCGCCGACGAGTTGCCGCTGCAGAATTGGATGTGCGCTGATTACCTTTTTGCCTATGCTCTAGTGCCAACATCTTGTTCTGATATCAAATTGGAGGCAAGTCTCATTCGTTGCCAACATTGAGCACGACCTACCTGCAGAGAACATCCTCACCGCAGAGTCTGCGTCGGCGCGCATCTCTCAAACAGCCTTTCCCGGCGATTTCGTGTCAGGAGGTGACACTGCAGCCAATGATTAGTCCAAGAGCTACTATGGTTTGTCTGTAGAAGCGTTCCCAAGGGAGATTGCAGACATTCTCCTCGCACCCATCGACGGAATGGACATTGAGATTAAACCTGGTGCGTGTCTTGCCCTGCTTGCCGTGCGCTGCCAAACTCGTGCATGACAGACGGACTCATCTGTCTCCCCGGAATCAAATACCACCGAATCTTGAACAAGGCATTCGGACCAGGTTAGCGCGATTGTCAGCAGAGAGTATGTGTGCTCGTTTGTCAGGGACGGTGGGGCAACTAGTATTCACCATGCTTCAATGGCTCATGCAGCATCCTTGCAGACTCGTCACCATAGTTAGAGACGAAAACAAGTATTTCGATCCTTCCGGGATCCACGCTGCCATGGAAGGATGCAAAAGCAATGCGCTCATGCGATGTTGCAAGGACTTGGGTCCGGGGGTCGCGAGTGAGCTCTGCTAATATTTTTAACGCTTGTTAGTGATTCTCCTGTTTCCATTTTCATGATTGTTTGCTGACGTTCGTCGTTGTAGAGTCGTAGGTGTAGATTGTTGTTGTTTGGTCGTACTTGGAATCCTGTATTGCTCACTTGAATTGTTGCGGTCGCTACAATCTGATGGTATTATACAAGTGATTTGAGAGTGACTATGAGATACTCTATGTCGTTGACTAGTACAGTTCTGCAATGGGAACCACCCCAACGTCAGATCCCAATAACAACTCTCTGTAGACGAGAAAAGTGTGGCAGGTTCGGAATCTCATAAGCAGCCATATAGCGGTCAAGGTGGTAATCGGTCAACAACGAAATGGAAAATAAGTTGACAAGGGGGGCAGCTAAAGAGAAGATGTTAGAAAGGTGCTGATGAAAGGTATGGATGTCACATACCTCTTCGCCAATCTCTTGCAATGACGAGAGCTTCTTGTACTGGATCAGGCTACCGTCGCCACATCTCATATTACAAGCCTAATTCAAAGTTGTAACAATGTACCTTTCTCGTGTAAACGGACCGCTCACCTGATTGGAGAGTCGTTCAACGCACTTCAATGCATCCGACATCCCCGATAATCGTCCATCGAGGTGGGTGCGCAGCGCGGTCACCTCACTGTTGATGTGCGCTTAGCGTCCAGTAAGGCATTGAAATCGACGACTGTGGAATCCATCGGGACGTCGGGTGCGGGTTTTGGATCTGTCTTGCCATTGACCCCACCAGCGGGACCGTCCGAGTCGGTGGGCAGGCCGTCAGGCAGAGGAACAGCGTCGACCATGGTTGTGTTGTGTCGCAAGCAAGGGGCTGCATAGGGGTCAACCTTTTAGAACAATATTTCAAGCGGAGCTTATGATTAGCTCTGCGACGCGTAAACGATCACGTGATCGGATCGCCCAGAATTTCTCGGATGACGTGATCTTGTTAGAGTCATGCTTGAATTTCTTGTTTTACATGATGGAAAGCAAGTGCAAATGTGCACTAACGAGGTCGACCGCCGTTGGCGGTACAGAGGGAGGCGAAAACGGGGCATTAAGAGGGAGCGGGATCGGTTAGTTTAAACTTCCGGCTGTACAACCGTTGAGCTCGTTCCTGTTGTCGACGGGTCGCGTGGTCTATCCTAGGAAACCGTTTCACACCTATGAGGGTCTGCCTTGTAGTGACGGCAGTGCGATACGGATGCGCCAGTTCCTCACGGGTCGTGAACACGACGGCGTCAAGCGCCTGACGCGCGTCTACGGACTTACAGAGTCAGTCTTTCACTCTCTCATGCCCGCGCACACGGAGACTGATACGCACGCACACGCACAGATCGATCTTCATCAAGACGAGTAACGATCGGGTATGGCCGATCCCCCGAGTTCGAACTGCAGCCCTCCCAACGCGCACGCGCATCCACCTCACGCCTGCGAACCCGCTTCGGATTGTATGTGAGCACGAGGGTGTATACGAATAAGCGAGGACGTTGTTGGTAGGATGGTTCGTGCTTGGCGACGTTTACAGGCATCCTTGTTCCATGCAGCGCTCTTAACGTTGGACCCGAGGTCGATGGCTCGCAGTCGGAGCATACCAAGAACGCCGAGCATTCACCGACTGCTGTGGCATTTGATGTCCTATGATTGCCTCTTTGCCTATTTAGGCGCCAACGTGTCATTTGGACGTTGAATAATAGGCAAGTCTTGTTCGTTGGCCCGGGATCATTGTCCTTACTTTGAACCTTCTGCCCCGTTTCGCGTGTTATCCGTTCCTTTGCGCAACCCACTCGCTAACTTGGACCTTCGTTACAGATGTTGTTTGATCGCTGCAGTGTCAGTGGATCCCGTGTAGCAGTTTATCGTTGCTCACCGAGTCTGTTTCTATGCACCATAATAGTCAACGTGCCCAATCGCCCGTGGGCATCCTTCGCCCTCTGTGGCCCGAACGTTCACTCTAAGCGACACTGGCACCAACGGAATGATGCCACCTATGCACCCTCCCGTTCTCCCCACTCCTCTCTCGCGTCTTAAAGCCTCGATGGCGAATGAACGAACCACAACAACTACGCCTACTCCTGCATCCCGAGAATCCGATTCCAAGTCATGTCCAACACACCCGCTCCCGTTCTCGACGCTCACCATGCCCGCGCCTTCTACCACGCGTCGGACCTCCCACCCCAAGTCCTCCGCGCTCTCTTAGACAACGAAGCCGCCGCCAACGTCATCCTCCCGTTCGTGCTCAAGGCGGCGAGCCTCCCGCGCAAACCCGACCACCCAAATGTATGGGTTGTGCAGTACGACGCCAAGGGAGAGGTCGAGGTCGTGCTGTCGTGCACCAAGGGGCCGGTCAAGGACTACCCCGTCTTCATCGTCCCCTCTGTGTCGTTTGCGCAGCACGTCCGAGTAGTCGGTGGTGCGCGAACCGACGATGAGCAGGACGAGCACGAGGACGAAGGTGACCGCGCTCTCGCCAACGAAATCACCCCGCTCGTCCACTGCCTGCTCGCCGCCGTTGCTCCCCCCCGCATCTTCTCTGTGTTCGGCCCCGCCGCCCTCGCCAGGGCATTTGCAGTCGCGTTTGTCGCCAAGGCCCACGCGCTGGGCGCACACGCCATCCAGAGGATGCCAGATCCCTACTACGACGCCACGCTCACATTTTGCACCGCCGAGACATTGCGCGCGTCGCTCGACAAGCCGTTCCCGCTCCGCGAGGGCGAAGGCGAGGACATTGTGATCGAGCTTCGTCGGGCGCGCGGTGCGGATCTGGAGCAAGTACAGGCGCTTTTCCAGGCATTTTCAAAGGCGTCGGTGCGTACCCTCTTGGTCTGATACTCTCGTGCGTATTTTCTGACGCCTTTGCGTGCACACCCCCAGCCACCGTATGAACTGAACGAGGCGGGCGCCCTGTTGGAAGCCCAAAGCGTGCTCGACGACACCGACGACGTGCCCCTCTGGGTGCACATGGTTCAGACGTCCCGCGACAAGGCGCCCGAGATGGCATGTCTAGTCGCTACCACGCGGCGTTCGGCCAACGTGACGGCGGTGACCAAGGTATTTACGAACCCAGCTTGGCGTAAACGTGGGTGCGCCTCGCGCCTGTTGCATCGCGTGTGTCAAGAGTGCGTGTCTATCTCTTACCCGGATTGTTTGCATGGGAACGGGATGTTGGATGAGGTTTCTGATTTGTGTTGTTGACAGGATATTGAAGACCAAGAAATGTGTCGTGCTGTACGTCGGGACGGAGTTGGCCTCTGCGCGCGGTATATACCACGAGATCGGGTTTCAGGGTATGGATGCGACCCAGCCGCAGCAGGAGGTGGACGGCGTGGAGAAGTGGCTCGAGATTGGGTTTGAAGGCGCGCCTATTGGGTACTGGTGAATCCAAGTTGTCTGCAGTCCATTTCTTGATTTAGATCGTGTAACGTAGACAGGCGTTTGTACATAGCATATGTGCCAGGATTGATTAATGATTATTATCAGGTGACGTCGAGCATGAGATGAACGATCCAAGGACCGATGTACATAAAGATACAGTAACGTGGTTATCACTACAAGAAACGAATACAACCGCCAAGCACACGAAAAAAAGGCTATCTGCCTATCACCGCCTCTCCGCCACGTCTATCGACACGTCGGTTGATCCCACCCAAAAGAATCTTGATCAACATCGTCGCCGTCAAATGTACTCCGAGAAACGGCGTCGTATCCACCATGTCCTAGGTACCGAGCGGCGATAAGTTAATGCGCATTCACGCAGCATGGCCGACGCGACTCACCCGCACGCCAAAGACACCGCTCAGATCGTCGTCCAGTTCCTTGAGGAATTCCGTCGCTTCCTTGTCGTCTCCCACCTGGACGAACTGGATCCCGACCTGTCGATCCGCGTCAGTTTCCTCAAGGATCCTTAAACGATTATGATCCCCACTTACCTGCGCCAGCGGGAAATGACCGTGATCAAGCCTCCGCGCTAGCGACACGATCGAATCGAGCGGTTCGTCGGCTCAAAACAAAAGTCACGTTTATACCGTCGATCGCAAGCGCATAACAAAACGGATGCTTACTCGCAGCACCGTCCGTGATGACGATAAAATTGACAGGCTTGATCTGTTCGAGGCCTCGCACGTCGCCCTTTTTCTTCCGCCGAGCAGCGCGCTCGAGTCGCTCGACGTAGTCTCCGACCACCAGATCGAGCTTGTTGCCGATGGGCGTGGGTCCCCCTGGTCGCACGTGTTTGAACAGGTGCCGGACGTGCTTGGGATCCTTGATCGCAGCAACGTGAGGGTGAGTGTGGGGCGATTCAAATGGAACCGAACGCTAACCTTGATGTTCAGGCCGGTTTTGGGGTGATTCAGAAAATGAATGTCGATGCCGTCCTTGTCGTACGTGGCAGCGATGTGCGCCAGTTCGCTCAGCGCGTCACAAGCCTTTTTGTTTGTTTGTTTCGACATTGGCGTTGGATGGACTCGCACCAGATAAACACACGTACCTGTTCCCAACGGCCGCCTTGCTGCATGGACCCTGAGTCGTCCATGATGATGACGGTGTCGTAGGCACGCAACATGTCCAAGGCGTTTTCCTTGGATTCCCGAGGCATGGGCGCCTGGAGATAGGCGATCTCCCGCAGTCGTTTCGAGGACGAAAACGCTGGATGAATCATGAATATGCGGGTGTGTCGAGAGCCAGGAGGTAAAGGCATACTTTTCATGGGTCTGGCCGTGGAAGAAGTACCAACATCCGCACCCGCGGCGGCGGCGGAAGAGCGATCCGCATGTCGGGGGCGTGCGGCTTGGCTGTTGTGGAAGTCGGGTGCCACGACGCTCGTGTATGGAGGTGGATCAGCCAAACCCGGCTGTGCCCATTGGCTGCCCGCGTTAATATTAGGACGTCGATGCTTCTCGACTTGTGTATCGTGTTGCTTTTCCAAGGTGGAGCGTCTTCCCAGACCTAGAGAGAGTTTCATAGTGTGAGAGTCTTGGACAAGGGGGAAGGGCATTGATCCATCCGGGTTTTATATGACATTGGGCTGTCCGGTGTTTAGGAAAGATCGATCAGAAGGGAAATGTCAGCATTGAAATTGCCTGACAAATGTTCACACGACTATACTCTGGCAGTGCTACAGCAACAACGCGTATGGAGATTGTCGGTCTCCCAATCTCGGAAACGCATTCGTACTCGCCAATACGACCATCTGCTTCTCATGCGAAATATATCCCCTCATATATCCTTTGTAGATCATGTTCGCAACAAAGCACTCTGCTTCGTCCATGGACACGTCGCTTCCAGAAATACGCAACGAGGAGTGGAACATGGACACTGGGATCCGCGTACCCTTGTCGCACGCGACCCATCTGCGTATCGAGTCCTCAGCAGCCGTCATCGCAGACATTCAAGTGACCTACACGCGTTTGAACAATCCTCGGATGCAGAGCTCGCGGGCCTTTTCAATCGTGATCCAGAGGTTCAGTTCCACTAGACGGCGCTCCCATTGATCGAGAGCGGTGTCGTACGCCGTGATATCTCCTGTACGAATGGCTGCTATAAATGGTGAGAATAGATCATCCAAGGCAGGGAACCGATCTAGGAGTATCCTGGATGGCAGATGGCCACGCAGGATCCGCAAGGGAACCAAGCAGGTCAATATTCGTCTATAAATGCGACCTGTGAGTGTTGTGCACCCAAAAATATAGCTTCAAACGCACTCCTGATTTCTGTGCGCCTCAATATGACAATTGTAGAACGCGAGGGTGAGTTCTTGTTCCGCCTATAAAAAGGTTCAGCGAAGTCAACTTCATACAGTCAAGGATGTGTGACCTTGGCATAGTCTTCGTTCAGAAAGCTGAGCATCCCGAGATAGTAACGGTAAGTGACCTTGAATTAGTAGTCGATCTTCAGCAATATGAGGCGCGCCATCACCAAGATGCAACACACTTGATGTGAGCGAGGGTAAGCGGTCAGAGGAGGTATATCCGGATTTGCGTCCAAAGCTCGCAAGATGTTCTTCGACAGCGATATCCGTTTGACCTGAACCGCATAAAAACAGTTCACGCGATAGAATGAAGTCGAGGCTCACTCGAAAGTAACACTTCATGACAAGACCGACAACATAATAAATACCCCATTTCCGAGATTGATCTGGTGGCGACGTTCTGTAGATAATTGTTTCGTATCAGTGAAGCCGACAATATCTAGCTCGAGAGACACATGCCGATCGGTCATACAATTGCTGAACGCCTTTGCAACCACTCCCGCCGCGCTCTCCATACACTCACTGTTTTGACTATTGACCTTGGCGTGGATGTCCGCCTGAACCAACAAGAGAGGTCAAAATACGAACTTCAATGTATATCCAAAACGCACGTCAAAAGCGAGATCTCTGAGGTCACGTAGCATGGAGAACAGGGCAGGTAGGGTCCATCCCGTGTTTTGAGAGAAGAACCGGAAGAACAAGCTGCAGCACGAATCCATATTTTCAGTCGCCCCCGCCCACAGTGGTAGTACAGACGCACGAAATCAATTGAGATTGTTCATTGAAAGCCTCTCCTGGCCGTCTCCGCGCGACGTGGGACGTCACCATCACGTATCGGACAGCAATCTCGTCCCATGGGCTTTCTATGCACTCGCTGTACTGAGACATGAGTGCCTCGCGCTGGATGCGTGGTATTAGATGTGTTGACAACGCAGGTTTCGGACCACACACGGATGGAGATTTGAACTCTTTGACCAGATCTTTCCCGTGAGGACTTGTTGGTCTAATCAAGTACGCCAGACGCTGTCCATCTTCGTTGAGTACGCTCTCGTACAGCTGGACAAGGAAGGTAGTGAACGGGACTGCCATATGTCGCGTGCGGCAAGGAGCACCGTGGCTAGCATCGGAAACATCCGAGACGTTTCTCCTACCACTGATCTCGAACATACCAGTAAGTATCCGAGTGTTCATTCCAACCAGGTGCAGTGAAATCCTGACTAGCCCAGGTCGATGAAAATATGCCGCTCGTCTTTCGCCTTCCTACCGAGATTCTGCAAGAGATATTCATTCATTGCGTCACGGACTGTTACGTCGGGCACTCCGACTCGATGTGCACCTCCTCCGCTGTGCCTTGCTGGGTCGACTTGTCATATGTATGCCGTCGTTGGCGCAATGTTGCCCTGGCGTGTCCAACCCTTTGGACCTACGTTTTCTTCGCATCGCAGCGCTGGACGGAAGAGTTATTGGCCAGGTCGGAACAAGCACCATTGAAGATTCACGCCAATATTAGTGAATCCAAGTCGTGGGCCTCTCTCGAGAAGGCGTTGAATCACTCGGAACGCGTTCAAAGGCTGGAGTTGGTGCTTCATAGTTCATTCGTCTCTGAGGTTTTTCTCAAGTTTTCCTCTCGCGCTCCCCGCTTGCAAGAGTTGCTCATACGGGTCGAGGATGCCCAACCTGTGGAGTGGCCCGCGTTTCTCTTTGAAGGAGATGTCCCAGTCCTCCGTTCACCGAGTTCACTGCATGTCCGGTCCTTTTGGACTTGTACAAGCTGAATTCCTTGACGACTCTCAGTCTATCCTCTATTCCTGTCCGGTTTCGCATGGAGGACTTCTTGTCCGTGCTAAACTCGTTACGCGGCCTCCAGCATCTTTCCCTCTGTGATGCCCTCGCTGGCGCCACTGGACTTCCATCTAACCCAGTGTTCAAAACGCTCAAAAAAATCAATTTACCCCATCTTTCTCACTTGACAATTGCCGCTCCGCTTTCGACCCTGGTCGCTTTCCTTTCCCTCGTAGACTTTCCACTGAATACAAATGTCTCGCTGAGAAGCCCTTCCACAGGAAACCCCTCCTTTGACATTGATGATGGCCCATCCTTGCTCTGTTCCCTCCTTGAACAAAGATACAACGGGGCTAAGGAGCAGGCACTATCTAACCCGGTTCGCTCAATGCACATCATTTCCCTCGACAAAGAGGTGTCTCTTACCTGCAGTATGCACCCACACGAGTGCACCCCCATGCATCCCGAGTTTCTTACGGGACTGGACTGCAGATATTTTTTTGACCTTTTTTTAAATCTAGGAAGGGTCGACGTGCCGCGTTTCATCACTGATATCTGTTGCGTCCTGCCTCTGACAACCGTATGGGACCTTTCAATCGTCCGTTCCCCATTCTCGCCAGCATTTTGGCAACGGATACTGAGTCGCCTTCGGGATGTGCGGCACATCCGTTTGAGCTATGCACGCATGCCAGATTTCTCTGTGCTCTCGCCCACCCACCTCACAACACACGATGGTGCACAGGACCAAGAAGCACGTTTTGCTGGTGATCGAGGTCCAAGTCATGTTTTGGCACCGCACCTGGAGACCTTGGAGCTTCTCTCCGTTGATTTTTCTACAGAAGGCGATGTTCATCGGTCGTCGCCTGCCATCTCGCGCGACTGTCTCTTTGATGCGCTGTCGAAACGCCAAGGCTTCCCGGGTCGTCTCACCATGGAGCACTGTCGGTTTGGTGATGAGGATGTTGATCTGGTGATGCTGTGGGGTGATGGTGATGTTCAGGTTTTGAGCGAGAAGTCGGTGAGGATGAGGTTTAGAGAATGATGGATTGGATCACCCCGAACGATGGGGGATACTGAATTCGTGATGGCATGGGCACTCTTTAGGATCCAATGTACAGTACATACTTACTGTCTGTATACGCTCGTGCGCAGTGCCGAAGGTCTAGATGCGATACACTACATATTACATTTGTCCTCGCTCTGGCCCCTACACATTTTCTGTTTCTCTGTGCCTCATTGCTTACTACTGTGTCGAGTACTGTATAGACTCGTCTTTTTTCCCCGTCAAGTTGCTGAACGCTTTTTCCACCATACCCGCTACGCTCCCTGTTCTGACCGTTGACCTCGACGTGGATGTCCACCTGAACCAACAGGACGGGTCAAAATGCGATCGTCAACGTATTTCCAAGACGTGCATCAAAAGCGAAGAACAACTTGGGGATGAGACACTACATCGGAAACAACCGAGAGGTTTCTCAACCACTCAAACCACGACGGCATGCTTCGCTCAGCTGCCTCATAGCGGGATACGGTCACCAGACTATCCAACCAGGCGTAGAGGGATCGAGACCTATTGACCCTAGCCAGATGATTATGATCAGATCCCAGAATACCCATCCTCTCGTCTCTCGCCTTCCTACCGAGATTCTGCAAGACATATTCATTCGTTGCATCACGGACTGTTACGTCGGGCGCTCTGACTGCAACTGCACCACACTGGCTGTGCCTTGCTGGGTCGACTTGTCGTATGCGTGTCGTCGTTGGCGCGATGTTGCCCTGGCGTGCCCAAGCCTTTGGACCTACGTTTTCTTCGCATCGCCGCGCTGGACGGAAGAGTTATTGACCAGGTCGGAGCAAGCACCGTTGAAGATTCGCGCGAATCTTAGAAAATTGCATAAAACCAAGTTGTTGGACTCTCTCAAGAAGGTGTTGAACCACTTGGAACGCATTCAAAAGCTGGAGTTGGTGCTCCACGGCGATTCCGCCTCTGAGGTCCTTCTCAAGCTCTCGTGCTCCCTGCTTGCGAGAGTTGCTCATAAAGGTTGAGGGTGCCCAACCTCTGGTGTGGCCCCCGTTGCTCTTTGAAGGAGACACCCCAGTCCTCCGTTCACTCGAGTTATGCATGTCCTGTCCTTTTGCACTTGTGCAAGCTGAATTCACTGACGACTCTCCGCCTATGCTCTGTTCCTGTTCGGTTTTGCCCAAGCACGGAGGAGTTCCTATCCATGTTGAAGTCATTACGTGTCCTCGAGCATCTTTATATCCTTATTGTCCTCGCTGGCGCCGCTGAACCTCCAGTGTCCAAAAATGTTCGAAAGATCAACTTACCCCATCTTTCTCACTTGACAATCGCCGCTCCGCTTTCAACTGGTCACATTCCT
The DNA here is from genome assembly GCA_038089695.1 of Xanthoconium separans. NCBI lineage: Eukaryota > Fungi > Basidiomycota > Agaricomycetes > Boletales > Boletaceae > Xanthoconium > Xanthoconium separans. The sequence continues at coordinate 7,819 of JBBPLG010000241.1, read as the reverse complement.
TTCCCTCATAGACTTTCCACTGAATGCAAATATCGAGCTGGAATGCATTTCTACAGGAAACCCCTCCGTGGATGACCTCCCATCCCTACTCCATTCGTTCCTTGAACAAAGATACAGCGTGGCCGAGGGGCAGGCACTATCCAGCCCGGTTCGCTCAATGTACATCAGTTTCGTCGGATCAAGAGTATTCCTTACCTGCAGTATACACCCACAGGAGTGCTCTCTCGAGGCTCTTCCGAGAAGATATCAGAGAGCTTTTTTTAGCCTTGGTTTAAACCTAGTCGACGGGGCAAGCTTTATCAGCGATATCTGTTGTGTCTTGCCTCTGACAACTGTATGGGACCTTTGGATCGTCCATCCCCCATTCTCGGCAGCCTTTTGGCAGCGGATGCTGCGACACCTTCGGCACGTGCGGCACATCCACTTGAGCTATACAGGCATGCCAGATTTCTCTGTACTCTCGCCAACCCACCTCGTCACACACGAAGACGTTCAGCACCAAGAGGCACTTTCCGCTATCGATCGAGGTACAAGTCATATATTAGCGCCGTACCTGGAGACTTTGCAGCTTCTCGCCATTGATTTTTCTGCGGAGGGCGGTGTTGATTTGTCGGTGCTTGCCATCACGCGCGACTGTCTCTTTGACGCACTGTCGAAACGCCAGGGTTTCCCGGGTCGGCTCACCATGGAGCGCTGTTCAGTTGGTGATCGCGACCTTGACCTGGTGATGCTGTGGGGTGACGGTGATGTTCGGGTTGTGAGCAAGAAGTGGTCGAGGAGGAGGTTTTGAGCGGTTTAAAAGATTAATGGGGACACAGGGTTTTACGCGATGGCATGGACACCTTTTTGTTCCTTTGTGCCCCATTCTGTAACGTACGGTCACGCTATATGGACTCGTCTTTCCCCCCTGGTCTCTACTCCGTTTGTGTGTTACACGCGCGACAGAGGTGGGCCGCCATTCCTTACACTTACACCGTACTTGTCGTGAATAGCTTTTAGTAGCCAGGCTTCTGAGTCGACGCCGACCTACGACATGGAGACAGCGTCTGAAGATGTCACGACATTCCATGCTCCAGACCCTTTCAATCGCAGCCTTCCTACCGAGATTCTGGAATACATCTTTATCCATTGCGTCGCGGACTGTTGGGACTCGCATTATGTCTGGAACTCCACTTGTGTCGCTCTGCCTTGTTGGGTCAACATTTCGTATGTTTGCCGTCATTGGCGCAATGTGGCTCTGGCATGCCGAACCCTTTGGTCCTACGTTTTCTTCACATCTATGCGCTGGACGAAAGAGTTATTGGCTAGATCGGAACCAATGCCGTTGAAGATACGCGCGAACCACCACTATTTTCGGGCACAATTCAAATTGTGGAGCTTTGTAGAGGAAGCGCTGGAACACTTAGAACGCATTCAAGAGCTAGAGCTGGTGCTACCCCGTGCGTTTGCTCCTCAGCTTTTTCATAAACTTTCCTCTCGTGCCCCTCAGTTGCAAAAGTTGTACATCGCAGTCGACGGTGATAGGCCTCTGGAGTGGTCCTCGTTCCTCTTTCAAGGAGACACTCCATCTCTCCGTACGCTCGAACTCGTGGATTCTCCAGTACCTTTTCATTTGTTCAACCTGAATTCTTTAACGACTCTGCGTCTCTGTGCCACCCCTGTTTTGCTTCGCTCAAACATAGAGGTGTTTTTACCGATTCTAAACTCGTTACTCAGCCTCGAGCGTCTTTATCTCCACGGTGCCCTCACTTGCGCCATCCCATTTCTATCTGGCCCAGCAATCGAAAGATTCAAAAAGATCAATTTACCCCATCTTTCTCACCTCACAATCGCAGCTCCGCTTTCGACCGTGGCCGCATTCTTTTTCTGCGTAAACTTTCCATCAAATGCACATATCTCGCTGCAATGTACCTCCAAACAGGACCCCATGGTTAGCGATCGCGCTTCTTTGCTCTGTTCGTCCCTTGCGCAACGATACAGCATGGTCGATCAGCATGTCCGCTCACTGTTCATCAACGTTGGTCGTACGCTCGCGTTTATCGCCTGCAGCAAACACCCACGCGGTTGCTCTCCTGCATTTCCGTTGGAATGGGACTCGAACCATGTTTTCAAGCTGAGTCTGCACCTAGAAGCGGTTGACATGAATCGCGTTGTCTGCGATATCTGTCGCGCCTTGCCTCTGTCGACCGTGTCGAATTTCCAGATCTTCAACCCCCCGTTCGCCTCCTCCTTTTGGCGGGAGATGCTGGAACACCTTCGAGACCTGCAATACCTCAAACTGAGCGTCGGCAACATGCCAGATTTCTCTGTGCTCTCTCCAACGGAGCTCACGACTCACGAAGATCGAGAACTTGGCGTCGATGATCGAGGAGGTCAAGACCACGTTTTGGTACCGCGGTTGGACGCATTGGAGCTATGCTACATGACGTTTTCGCCTGACGATGACGCGAATGCGTCGAGAGTCTGTGCGTTCACTCGCGATGGGCTTTTTAGCGCCCTGTCAAAACGTAAGGGTTTTCCGGGGCGGCTCACCATGAATCAATGTGTCGCTGGCGATGGTGGTGTTGACTCGGTGATGCTGTGGGGTGACGGTTATGTTCGCGTTGCGCCCGACGAGAGGGATCAATTTGATGTCGGTGATTCGGAGGATGATCGATGAGGAGGGAGTACATACATTTGTCGGGATCCGAGCCCTCACTACAAAGCCTGAATGACTCGTCCGCATACGCCGGCTTTCTGGCACAAGTGGCGTCGTTGACACGTCACACGTACCAACGTTGCTTTCTGAAACAATCAAGGTATCGAGGACACAACCACCACTGATCTTGGTATTGCGACCAGTAAGTGTCTTTTTACTCTGGACGACGATTCAGTCGATAAGCAGCTCGTATCCTAGCTAGGCTTCTAAGTCTTGTTCGCGGCGCCGGCCCCCGTAACGTTTTCTCTTAGAATTTTATTCAGGCTACTCATCGTGTATACTGCCACACACAACACCCGTCAGTCTATCGTTATACTTCATATCTAGATTCTTATTGATGAACTGAAATAGCAGCAACGATAACCCATCAATGTCAGTTGTTGACTCCGTTGCAACGACGACCTTATCCTGTGTCACTGAACAAACACGCACACCCAACGACATTCCTACCCTCATTTCTCGCCTTCCGCCCGAGATCCTGCAAATCATATTCATCCACTATGCTCGTGGCTCTCATGTCATGAGTGTTACTGTAGCTAGTTGGGTCAACGTGTCCTACGTTTGCCGTCACTAGCGCGAAGTGGCACTCACGTGTCCGGCTCTTTGGGCCCACCTCTTTATTTCATCTCCTCGCTGGACAGAGGAGTTATTGGAGAGGTCAAAGCAGGCACCTTTGAAGTTACCGGCGAGAATTAGGCTATCCGGGCTCGAAGACAACCACCATCCCGAGTGGTACTTTATGCGACAAGTCGCCAACCATCTAGAGCGAATTGAAACGCTTCACCTTCACCTTTGGGATGGAGATATCGAAACAAAGATTTATTCTTGGCTTTCCTCAAGCGCTCCTCGCTTGCAAACCTTAGGAATCCTCAGGCTGACCAGACGCCCATGTACTGAAAAGTTCTCGGCACTTTTTGGAGGAGATATGCCAGCCCTCCGTAATCTTACGCTTGCGAACTGCTCAGTGCCATGGGTTTCGTTCAAGCTGACCGGTTTGACGACACTCGTTCTCTCCATGGTTCCTGTTCCACATCGGAAAACTACAGCAGAGTTCCTGGTTATCTTACGTTCCATGCAACATTTGGAAATTCTCCATCTCCACGATGCCCTTCATACCACCACTGCTTCCTTCTCAAAATCCCATGCCAACGTCGACTTGCCCAGTCTTTCTCGTCTTTCCATTGCTGGTGCTCCCCCCTCAATAATCATCACATTCCTCACTTGCGTCAACATCCCATCCAAGACCTCCCTCAAGCTGGACTGGAATCATGAAGATCGTTTCGTCCTTGATGACTATGCCTTACTCTTTTCAATTCTTAGAAAACGATTAGGCGCAGATCAGAGGCTGTCTGCACCAGTATTTCGTTCATTGGTCATCGAATGCCCCAAGCCCGGAATGACCTCTGGAGCGACCATTACACTCAGTCCGCTCGAACTCGATTTCTCCTCTTCTTATCAACTGGTGTGTCCTCTCAAAATTACCATCAAGTCCGAGTCTTCGTCAGTGACCGTGGATCGTATCCTAACCGACATCTCTTCGTTCGTGCCTTTGACGGACCTTTGGGGTGTTCACCTCGTCTCACCCCCATCCTCGGCTGACTTTTGGAGGGTGACATTGGGATATTTTCGAGGCCTACGGTACATGGAGCTAAGGAAGTGCAAATTTCCTAAGCTAGCATCCGTGCTCTCTCTCACAGATCTCGCCGATAATGTTGATGGACAGATGGTACTCGCACCTGCATTGGAGGAATTGAAATTCCATGGCATTCAAGCGATCCGAGGAAAAGTTGTAGGCCTACGATCTCTCTGTGATGCGCTCGCCACCCGCAAGGTTCCTGGTCGTTTCAGGATGAGTACTGGTGATTGCGGGAGCCAAGTGGATTGTATTGTTGGGGAATGGAGGGGTGGTCATGTGCACGTCAAGAAGACGAGAGAGGCTGTGATGTTGTAGGTATGTATTGCATAAATAGTTGATGCGCTTGTGACCACTTTATTCATTCACCGCCAGTGTGTGGATGACGCACCACCTCGGCACGAAGTACATATACTACATCCGAGTAAATGTGTAGTCAGTTGTTGTACAACATCGTTCGTGGTGGTGTCAACCGATGAATTTTGGGATCTACACGGCTGTATGGCACTCTCATGATCCCATTACAGATCTAGATACGTCAAAGTTTTTTGACGGAATCATGCACAGTATATCTACCCAGTATTTTGGATTCTCTTCCTCCAGCCAAGGGAGATACGCGTTGTAGGCCAAGAAGACCAGGAGTCTCAGGATATCATGAGAACCTGGGGTAAGAATCAGCGAACGTGGGAGAACAGAGATTCGACGAGGTAAGGCTTGAAGATCAGTGGATAAGGAAGATCATAGATCATCCATTAGTTGGTTGTAGTAGATTGAAGCTAGCAGCGGTGGGCGAGGATCAGTATCATCAAACGGGCCACTATACCACAGTGCAAGCGGCGCTGCATGGTACTGATTTTGTTGCCCACGTTATACTACTGCACTGTTTAACTTGGACTGGCTTTTTATGGGGATCCTAACCTGGTCCGGGAATCAGGATGCGAGTCAGCGGCAATTGAGTTGTAAAGAAAAATGATGCGCTTGCCACTGTGTTAAGAGATTTGGTGGACGTGATGAAAGGCAGTCTAGAGCATCTGCTGCCACGACGATCTAGGATGCAGACTCAATGATCTGAACTTTGATTGGCCCGCGGCATTCCCTAGTACGAGGCAGCTGAGCGAAGCATGCCGTCATAGCGGGATGGTCACCAGATAGGCATTCCCCGCCTTGGAAACAACTCGATTGCACTACCGCCACTGCGCCAATTTGAAGTAACAAAACGAACCTGAATGACTGAACGAGTGTGAAGATCCATTAGTAACATTGCCCCGCAGCCGGCATTCCCCGATTGCTTTCGAATCGACAAACGCGAACGATTTCGTGACCAGTGAGTTGTTGAGTGTAACCTCTGCAGATACGATCACACTGATATCGTACTCTTGTTTTTGCTCAGTAAACGCCATATCCTATCAGTGAACGATTCACACCAGTCCGAGTCTGGCTTCAGTATCAACGACATGGAATCGGGGACCATGGCGCTAGCCCAGGTCGAAGGGGTCATAAAACCAAATACTCATCCTCCTATCCATCACCTTCCTCCTGACATCCTGGGAGACATATTCGTCCGCTGCGCTGATGACTGTTACCATTGGCACTGTACGACTCCGTGGACCGTGCCTTGCTGGGTCAACATATCATATGTTTGCCGTCATTGGAGAAATATTTCATTGACGTGCCCCACCCTTTGGACCCACGTTTTCATCAAATCCCAACGCTGGACAGAGGAGTTATTGGCCAGATCGCAGTCGGCATCGTTGAAGATACGCGTCCGAGACCTCTATCTTTTTCGTGATATATCCAAGTTGTGGGTCTTTCTGGAGAAAGTGTTGGGCCACATAGAACGCATTCAACAGCTGGAGCTGAAGCTCCCACCTTCCAAACTCGCACTTCAGGTTCTTTCCAAGCTTTCCTCCCACACTCCTCGCTTGCAAAACTTGTCCATATCGGTCATCGGCCCCGGGTCTTTGGAATGGCCCTCGTCACCTTTTCAACTAGATGCTCCAGCAATCCGTACGCTTCAGCTCACGAATTGCCCTGTGCTGCTGCACTAATCCAAGCTGAATTCTCTGACGACTCTTCATCTCTTCGATGTCCCCAATTCCCTTCGCCCGAACATGGAGGGGTTCCTACCCACGCTGAACTTGTTACAAGGCCTCAAACGTCTTTATCTCAAGGATACCCTCGCTGACTCCGCTGGCTTTCAGTCTAGCGCAGTGGTTAAAACCTCCAGAAAGACCGATCTACGCCATCTTTCTCACCTTTGGATCGTTGCTCCACTTTCGACGGTGGCTGAATTTCTTTCCCGCGTAAACATTCCATCGAATGCAAATGTCTCACTGCAATGTGATTCCCAACGTGATGAAGATAGGGATTACGGCTCCTTGCTCTGTTCATTTCTGGCGCAAAGATACGGCATGGCCAAGAAAAATGCACCATCCATCCAACCACTCCATTCAGTGTTTGTCAACTTCATGTATACAGAAGCATATCTTGCCTACGATACATCCTCACGCAATTTCTACCCCTCGTTAGGTTCCATGCACGCAGAGTCACCAAGATTCTCTTTTCAGCTTAGATTAGACATGGGAGTTGACATAGAGGATATCATGCGCGACATTTGTTGTGCCTTACCTCCATCAAATGTTCGGGATCTTTGGATCGTCATGCCTCCCTTCTCAGCAACATTTTGGAGTAGGACGCTGGGACATCTTCAAGATATACGGAGCATCAGATTGTACTCTGGTCACATGCCGGATCTCTCCCTGCTCTCTTCAACAAATTCATATCCATGCGCGAGCATATGGAATCTAGACGAACGTACTGTTTGGGGTCAAGGCCAAAGGCATGTTCTGGTACCGCAACTGAACGAACTGAAACTTTTCGGTATCACATTTCCACGAGAAACTCATCCCGAACTGGTCCCGTTCTCTATGACTTGCAGCTCTCTCTTCAACGTATTGTCTGAACGCCAAGGCATCCGAGGTCGTCTTACCATGCATCGTTGTTACATTGGCGGTTACGGTTTTGATCTCGTCAGGACATGGGGTGATGGTGATACCCAAGTTGTGAGCGAGCGCATGTATCTTGCTAGGAGGGGGGAGTACGAAGGTGATTACGATACAGAAGATGACTCGGAAGAGAGAAAGGAAGAAGAAGTGGGAGAAAAGAACTTTAAGTAGCTCGGATTCTAGGGAGTGTGAGGGCGATCTACTAGGTAGTCACGCGCGAGTCGGGAATCCAAACAATTCTAATCCTCGCTCAGGTTCTTTCCCCTTCATTAAGTTACAGCTGCCATGGCCGTGCAACCCTCTCTCAATCCACTGATCATTGCAGGGACAACGGGTGCTCCTCAGACTCTGGAGATCTTTCGCATGCATTCGTTGGAATGGGACTTTAAACATTTTTCAAGCTTAATCTGAACCTAGAAGGGGATCACGTCATCTGCATTATCTGTCGTGCCTTGCCTCTGTAGAATGACCAGATCTTCACCC
>JBBPLG010000240.1:0-31487 GCA_038089695.1 Xanthoconium separans | reverse complement strand
TTTGGACGTCGATCCGATGGCCGACCTCGTCTAACTTCCCGATGCCTCCCAGAGACAATTGTTCGAGTTTCCAACTTTTCTTTTTGTAATTCCTGGTTTGTTGATCTTCCGCAAATAACCAACCAGCTTATAGCAGTCCCGCGATTTACCCTCGCTGCTGTGCTAGTAGTTCTCGCCGTCGTCCAAACCCTGAAGCAATCGGTAGAAATGTACCGAGCGACGAAGACATGGCAGCCGAACTGCTACATGCAACTACTCATCAGAGATGGAGTTCTCTATTTCTTAGTGTATGTCCTGATCAACCCTGCAAACATCATCTCCGCCCGTGTTTCTCACAATCACAATTACTGACGCACACCGCCAGGAATGTTTTCTTCCAACTTATATCCTTGTTTGTTGTTGCAGTGGACTCGGTACCGAACGATACCGTCAGCCTCTTCCTGACAATGCTCAGTTACGTATCGCTCTTTCCTCTCATCCCCCGGTTCATCATCAGCATACGAGAGCTGTGTGATCGTCAAACTTGCTGCCACATTGACACCGGGTTCGGCGTGCGTTTGCGGCCAAATGCCCGCCCGGACGCCACCATATCTGGGATGGTGTTCGTCGATGCGGACCAAGAAGCGCAGGATCCCCTGGCGGAAGAAAACATGGGTGATGTTGAAGGGGTGGTCGAGGTCTCCAGAGTGCCGGTTCAGGTTTGAACGAGGGTGCTCGTCGGTCGCCATGCGAGGCTGTCATGTCTGCTCGGCGATGCTCACATGGCACAATACATGTATATTTCGGAATCTTTGAATGACATGTACTATTCATACGAGTGTTTTCTTTTCACAAAAGAGTGTTATCATACGAGTGGTAGTGACGCAGATCGCCTAGATGTCTAACGAACCCGCTGTTCAATACCGCGTCTACTGCAGACCACATGTGTCAAGTTGGCGTTTTCGATTCGGGACATGGCCAAAACGACTTTACGTTACTCACGCCGCCGACTTCAGTACGGATATGTATAGTCTGAACGGAATTTTCCCTGACAGGACGTATACCGACCAGAGGTTCCTCATTGTTGTATCTGGAATTGGTACTCGACGCCAGAACAGATCGCTGATAGTCCGACCCACTTGAGTGCGATTCCCCTCAAGTACACGACCGAGGTTGAAGGACAAGTCTATGCGATAACCGAACAACATGAGGATAATGAATAGTTCCCCGCTGGCGAGAATTATACGTACATGTGCATGAGAGGTGCGTTCGTCACTGACACTGACGCCATGATACGCCTAGCGTGGGTATCAACGAAAGAACGGAAAGTATATGTTCGTCGCTAGGCCGGATGCTCTGCAGATCAGGATTGAAGCGGTCAAATGTTCAAGATCTGACTAAAAGCCAAGGGGAAACGGCGACGCGTGTACGTTTTACATAGACTTGAGAGTGTGGCGAGGAGAGGGAGCGAGAACGTCGAATGTTGTACGAATTGATGGTGACTCGGCCGTTCGAGTAACCCTGTTGATGTGCCTTGGCGTGTAGCGACATTGGCGTCGGGCTTGCAGGGATATATTGTGGGAAATCAGCGCGATGATAAAGCTGAACGAGGCAGTGACGCCGCCGTTTCTGCTGAAAGGGAACATCACACGAGCGGTCGATCAACTTGAATGCCCTTCGATTGGACACGCTGTCATGGTCAGCCAGAACTCGGACATGAAGTTGGCATATGCTTCTGTAATTGTCTTTCTGCGAAAATACTTGTGAGAATGACGGAGTGATGCAAAGCGTAGATAAATGTCGTTCATTAACCTTGCCAACATCCAGCTTGGTACCCAAAGGCGGCCGTGTGGACGATGAGAATGGCCACACGCAACCGTCGAAGACTTCCAAGACAATGTTGGCTATGATCTTGTGCGTCACCGCCGACGGATGATGTCTGCTGTGTGGCTCGTCGGTCTTCACGACTCAGGCTCGGGTTCACATAGCCGAACGCCAGACACATACTGGTTGGCACAGGTTGAGCCAAGTCAGTGGGGTATGAAAAGCTTCTCACGCATTTGCAGCTTCATTTGAACTTGAAAGCTTGAAGTTCGATGACCCTCCTGGCGATGCGTCCGATGGACGCATATCAACCAAGCTGGTCCGTTTGAAAGCGCTGAACATCCAGATATCCATCCCTCGACCTAACCTGGAATGCCGTGAGTTAAGACATTGGCGACGACTTTAGGGGGGATGCTCCTTCTAAATTCCAGTTCAGTGATCTCAGCTTCGTCAATGTCTTGGGTGCTACCACCAATACCAGTGAGCCATTGCCCTCCCTTTCTCTGAGATGTCGAACGTTCAGCCTTTGCTTTCGTAAAGCCATCGATCTCTCATGCAGCCCCGCAGCGCCACGTCGGAACATGAGGTTTGTAGACTTCAACGTGGCACCTCCCGCAAGTGAACCTCCGGAGTATATTTTCCAGAATGTCGTTAGTGTAGTTTGTCTACCTGGTAGGTTGTTATACTCTTCATAACTTGAAGGGTGGGTTTTCTCGAGAACCTCTGCAGCACCATACAGCGCGACGGGAACCACATGAATTGCAGTATCGGATAAGTCGGCGTTGACAGTGAAAAGTGATCCAATCATTCTTGACTTTCCCAATCACGTCTTGCTGCTAGATTTTTGATTGCCAGTCTACTATGCCAGATCCCTGTGTAACACCCGATAGTCCTTGGTGTGGCTAACCTGACCGTCCGATTACCACTCCACCCTTCTCATTTCCCGCTCACGTGTCCAGACATGACAGGCTACATAGCATCTGCTCCGCTCTCAGGAACAGACCGCCACTTTCCTTGTGACTCAGCCTCGGCGGTCTCATGATCCGCCCCACTTTGTTTCAATATACTCAAGAAAATGTAACATCACCTGTAAAACCTCGTGGAACCTCTGCTCTGCCCGCGTAGAGCTGCATGATTATCTCAATGTATGTTTTGATCACTGGACAGTGCGAACGCTAGAATTGGAGAGTAATTTAACCCTTCCCCTATAGTTCCAATCCAACTTAAACATCCAGTATTGGTTGAATGCAGACAATACGTACAGTGCCATCTATATTCAGGATCAAGCTTATTGGTTTGTGGTTTCCAGGAATGACTTCGTGATCGATACCTTCAGCGTGGGTGGTATCCAAGGAAACAGTCAAGTAATGCCTTTTTCCAACATGATCCTGCAAGTGTGTTGCTGCTTGCCAGTTAGCCATGATGGGATTGCTACACAACGGTCACTCGATCTGATGGAGACGGCAGATCCTTTCACACACTCCATCAAGTTACCCATGGTCGTGTACAGAATTTACGCGATGAATGTGGTGGCAGAATCAGTGGATGTTGTGTACGACGGTATGTTGTGCAATGCTACGAACACCAACCCACAATTCTTTGGACAAAAGTATGCACTTCTTTTCGAACAACTGCTATGATGCTCATCCGCTTGTGGACAATAGTGTTGTTCCGAATACTGACGGTGCGTCATCCTTTTCTCCGAATTGTACTTGGTAGGCATGAACCCATTTTCTGGGTAGGGATTGATACATATCGCTCTGATGGGATGTACGTTATTGGCACAGTGTCATGTTCTCAGCTCTCATACGTCCATCGTCTCCTTTAGTTGACTATAGGTGACGAACTGTCTCGGAATCAAGGGGGGCGTATCTATTCAAAAATTTCACTGGCTAGCATGCAGAACACGACCAAGGTATTGGCGTATAATATCACTTGACATGGGGGACGGGGGAATTGCCTTCTCTCTTGGACAATACGTTGATTAAGTACGTCCATTACTTCACTTCATGCCTCGGGACGTCGCACCTACGAGATGCCATCGCATTTCATGAGCGAAATTATTTCTGGATTATAGGGATGCACCTTCTAAAATTCAGTTAAATAATCTGATTTTTATCGACGTCTTGCTAACAATACCGATGAGCTATTGTTGTCCCTTTCTACGGGTTGCCGAATGCTCAACTTTCCTCCGATAAGTTGTCGATCTGTCACATAGCCCAGTCGCGCTATGCCCGAACATGATGTTCATGAACATCAACGTGGCACCTCCAGCAGGAGAATTTCCAAAATACATCTGCGAAAATGTCATAGCCAAAGTCGGTTTACCTGGTAGGTGATTCCACTCTGCATAAGGATAACGTCAAGTGGGGCCTCCGCAGCACCATGCAATGCGACGGGAACCACATATTATCAGATAGCTCCGGTTAGCGCTGACAGCGAAACGTGATCCAATTATCTTTGACCTTCCCGATCATGTCGATACTATGTATTACTGTTGTGATTGATTGCTAGTCTTTGACGGATCCCCGTGACACCTGATGGTCGTGGGTGTGAAATTCGTGTGGGGACCGGGAGTGGCATTCGTCGCCCTCGTGACTCAAGCGAGTTGGTTGTCTAATCAACGTCTACGTCGAGCTGCCAAAACTTATCCCCAGACAGAATATGTCAACAACGGTTCACGGTTCTCAGACTCGAGGGAGGAAAGTGGATCATACTATGCCGGGTGCTACTACACTCGCGGCAATTGTTATGCTCCTTCAACCTACAAGTGACGCTACTGCTACTCGTAATAAAGGAAAATGGCTAGGATCAGGCACAAATCAATCAGGATTTACTCCTACTTCGACCATTTAGTACTACATATGACAGATCCGAAGTGGTGTTCGGAGCTCTGCATTGGACTCGAATGACTGATGAGAAATTCCATGTGATAGTCTCTCGCCAAGGAGACTCAGCTAGTGCTCTTGTTTGCTTTGTTTGATAAAATAAATAGAATTACTAGACGGCAACCAGTCTAGCACCTTCTCATCTCCCTTCCGTTCCCCTCCTTCTCCCAGGCAGGTCCTCTTATCGCCGTTGTTCACCGCTGGACGTGTTGTCAACTTCACCATGCCAAAACGGTCCTCTGGTTTTGACTTCAAAGATCACAATCCTTTTGTTGATCAGGGCCTTTTCATGAATCCCAAGGCCGACTATAACTACGTCGGTGCATCCATTGGTTCTCCCCTTCGCAGGAACAAGTCAGAGCGTGACAGGCTGCAAGGCATCCAACAGAGATGGATAGACGGAAGTCTTCCAAAGGGTCCACAGAAACCGGCTACCCTTGGTCAAAAATTCGACCTGTGGATGATCAATGAAGGCGGGAAGCGACTATTCTTCTTCGTCTGGATATTCTTCCACGGCCTGGTTGTCGCCTTTGGATTTCTGAACTACCAGCTGAGCGATGACCTCACCAATGCTCGTGCCACGTTCGGCATTACTTACCGTCAGTATTCCCTGTTGTGTTTTGAAAATGAACGAACACTCAGCGAAACGTTATTCTAGCCATCGCTCGCTCTGCTGCTCTCGTTCTGCATGCTGATGTCATTTTTATCCTATTGCCAGTCTGTCGCAACTTCATTTCCCTCCTTCGTCGGACCCCGTTGAACCAGTTCATCCCGTTCGACAACAACATCACCTTCCACAAAGCGACAGCATGGTCAATAGTCGTGTTTACGTTCATTCATATTGCGGCTCACATGCGCAACTTCCAAGAACTTGCCCTGCTCGACCCTAATGCCAAGACTACAGGTCAACGTATCCTTGTCTTCTTGCGAGCAAATTTTGCGACTGGGCCTGGTGCTACAGGATGGATTATGACTCTTTGTCTTGGAATCATGGTTTGGTTTGCCATGGAGAAACGCCGACGTGCCAACTTCGAGAGATTCTGGTACAGTCACCATCTTTTCCTCATTTTCTTCCTCGCATGGCAGTTCCACGGCATGTGGTGCATGATTCAGCCAGACAGACAGCCGTTCTGTTCATTCAATTCCATCGGAGTGTTCTGGGTGAGTTCACCGCTACCGTCACATCCTTTTTTTCATAATCCTTGCGCAGCGGTATTGGCTTGTCGGTGGCGTCATTTGGACCTACGAGCGCGTCCTACGTGAAATACGGTCTCGTCATAAAACATACATCTCCAAGGTCATCCAGCACCCTTCAAAGGTCGTTGAAATCCAGATCAAGAAGGAGAAGACGACGACGCGTGCGGGACAATACATCTTCATTTGCTGCCCAGAGATTTCATATTTCCAATGGCATCCTTTCACTCTTACGAGGTGTGTGATTTATCATTCACCCTAGATAACTTTCTCTTATATGCTTGTAGCGCGCCGGAGGAGGACTATATCTCAGTTCACATCCGTGTCGTCGGCGACTTTACTGCGGCACTTGCGAAAGCTCTCGGTTGCGACATCGATTCCAAAGGAGAGAGAAGTAAACGCTAATGGTGGTATGGTGCTGGGCACCAACACGAACCCACCCCTGCACCGGGCACTCCCACGCATCATGGTGGATGGTCCCTTCGGTAGCGCTTCAGAGGACTTTTTGAACTACGAAACTGTCCTGCTGGTTGGCGCTGGTATCGGTGTCACTCCATTTGCTTCGTAAGTTGGTCCTGTTCCCTAGGGAGCACAACTAACATCAACTTTCTCATAGCATTTTGAAATCCATTTGGTACCGTATGAACAGCTTGAACAACTCGAAGCCGACGCGCCTCTCCAAAGTTTACTTTACCTGGGTGATCCGTGATTTCGGAAGCGCGGAATGGTTCCACTCCCTTTTGCAAGCAATTGAAGAACAAGATATTCTGAACCGAATTGAAATCAACATCTATCTCACGGCCAAAATTAAAGAGGATGACATGACCAATATCATTGTGCGTTTTTGTTCTTCGCATTGCAATTTTTGCCAAATGTGCTGACATCGGAATCTAACCGTATGCTCTGCAATCACATGTAGGTCCAAGACGTCGGTGCAGAGAAAGATGCGATCACATCGTTGCGTGCCCCGACACATTTTGGAAGGCCGAACTGGGATAAAGTATTCGGGTCCCTCGTCGATAAGCACCCAGAAACGGACGTTGGCGTGGTACGCATACTCCCAGGTCCGCAGTACATCCCCTAACTACTACATATATCCTTTCCCGCAGTTCTTTTGTGGCCCTCCCGTGTTGTCCAGACAACTTCACCAGATGTGTAACAAGTATTCGAATCCTAGCCCTGGGGGAACTAGGTTTTTCTTCGGAAAGGGTATGTCATCCTGTTGGGATCCTGACGCTCGGTCTCTGATGCCCATTGTTCTCTTCGTTTGTTCAACAGAGAACTTTTAAGGCTCAGAACATGTGTTCTGTTTCTTGGAAATCTGTCGGTTGCTATGCACCTGCACGCTGGTTCGCGCCTAACGTCCTTATCTTCACAATTGGTTTTTATTTCGGGCCGCATTCGTTCCGGGGGTGCTATAGTTGATCTTTGTGCTTGCACGTTCGTAAAAGTTTGCTAATGAGTTGCAACGTTTGGTGTATAATGTTGAGGTGCTGTATTTTTGCAAAGAGGTTGTACGATGCGGTTGATGATGTGTACATCCTGTCGTGTATCGATGAATTTGTTCCGGGGTGATATAGTGGCTTCGTGGTCACCAACTCACCCGCGGCTTTATATGGACGCTTGAGCGTGTCAGTAATAACCTGTACTACACTTCATCCTCATATCTTGGGCATTTTCAAGTTGGGTCGCTCATTATGACTACTGCAAGGACGATGACTACCCGCATTCACCCCGAGAGGAAGCATCCTCGCCGATCTGCACACTTGCGAAGCATAATCGTGACATTGAACTTGGAGTGGCAAATGGTTGATCAACGTATTCGAGATGCGTTCAATACGATAGCGGCGCTCGTGTCAACAGCCTGAGTGCGACGCGAATCCGTGCGATGACGATTAGGCTGATCCGAAATGTTGGAATGTACACTCTCATCTTCCTTTCGGGGATTCGTCGATTCATCGACGGTGGTACTGCAGAGTGACAGTCACAAGTACACTTTATAGACACTCGGAGATAGCGAAAGGAAACGAAGTTCGGGGCAAGATATCGGTCTGAATGGTTCTCCATGTGTAACATTCGTAAGGGGACTTCTGTACCAAGAAAAAGTAAGTGGCGCGCGTCATCGGCCTTGGGTGATACGCTCTCTATGCGTTTCCGGTATGTCCGTGGAGGAACGGGTCGTTACTGTAGTTGTAAACAGAACATCCACGGAGGACGGTCTGATTGCAAGAGAAGCACCAGTTGATGGTTGAATTGATGGTTGTCCACTGACATAGGAAACTCGCAATGTAGACCACAAAGAGGACAAGTTTATGGAAGACTTACGTCGAGGGCTTTAACTAACTGAGGGAGAGCTAGACTATCTTGACCGAACATTTTCAAAGGCCTGAATTCCGCGTCATCCGTCCCGTTTTTGAACTTAAGAGCAACCTCGTAGTCGCCTGCATTGCTCTTGAAAAGCTCGAAAGCAACAGCAGAGGCATAATTGGCTATGAAACATTTAGATTGTACTAGTAAGAGATATAATGTATATCTCACCAATTCCCGAGATCTCCGGGTTATTTAGTGTAGCATTCGTAACATTGAACAAACTGATGAAGGGCTTGTAGTCGACCTCCTTCAAGACCAGCTTGATCTTATTGTCAGGGAGAGTCATGTTGCCCAATGACCAGAAAATATTGGGCCAAAGCGTTCGAATGGCAACTATGAAACCTCACTAGGGCATCGTATTCCGCCGCCGGTGAGAACACTCACTTTGACCAACTGCGTTCTGGGCAGAATCCGTGAAGACATTTTGTTCGTGAATGTCAGCAAAGTAGCGGGCTTGTTTCAACAGATTCTCGGGGAATGAGCTGTAGAATGTTGCGTTGTGTGTAGACTGGACATTCAAGTAGTCATAGATCTTGTAACTGTCAGACGAAGGCTTGCTACTAATGGTCTCGAACACTCACATTCCACTGCAAATCAAGTTAAACGTCAGAATAAAAAGAGCACGAGAATATAAAGTTCATACCATATTATGGAAGTCATTATCTATACCATTGAGGTACGGTTGAACAGCTTCGAGGAACGGAGCGGCCAGCTCAGCCATGTTCTTCAAGATAATACCATTGTTCACACGAGCCAAGTGAAATAGGAAATACTAGGGACTGTTTGAGATCTTAAACCATTGCATTTTCTGATATTTACCTCGCAGTCCATCCAACTGGTGAGGGCTGGAGTCTGCCAGAACTCGAGGGACTCCACCGGAACGTACTGATACCCTCCCAATGGAGCCTCGACTGTCTCTCCGTTAGCGAGAGTCGATTTGGACTTGGCCGTTGGTGGGTAGAGACCCTGGAGTAGGGCATAAGCGGAATCGAGTATGACGTTTCCTCCTCCCGCGTCTGCGGTGACGGACAGCTGATCAATATCAGCAACATCGGTGTTTATGCCTTGGATATGTGAGGGTGATGCCGGGTCGAGGTAAGTTTGCTTCAAGTAACAACCCAGATCATATTCCTGGCTCTGCGGCAACATGAGCAGAGATACCCCACCCAACATTCGGACGGCAGACATACCGATCCATGAGGCGTCAAGTGACCTTGGATGGAGTTGTACGTGGTGTAGTTTTGGAAAACTACATCGGAGCGATCGCCATGACGAACTAACAGAACAACCCCCACGAGACCTGCGCTAGTTGTTTTGACCATTTTGCAGAGTCAAGCGAGTCACACGGGAAGAGATGATAATGTCCCAAGCGAAAGCCTTGTAACATATAATGAGCTATGAGCGGTCTCCACCCCGCGACGTGAGGAAACACGGCGGAAAGACTGGTGTTATACGTACCTCTGATGTGCAACGGCAACACAACGGACGAAAGTGGAAATAGTACAGTCAAATCGATGTTGCGATATCGATTCCGCCACGCGCTAGCGCAAGCGAAGCTCGATTGTGTTTACTAGCTACAACGCCGTTGGGGTCGGGTCGGGTCGGCGAGTCGCCAAAATCATGCATCTGGTCTGATCCTTAGACCGCCACATTGATTCCGAGACTGGTGATATAAACGGCATGCGACCAGTCGCATAACCTGGTGGAGGGGCAAAACTAACCGAGGATGAGTTGTTCTTGAAACTTGGAAGGTGTACTTGCCGGCGGCACTGATCAGAAACGGAAACTGCGGGACGGCTATGAAGACGGTTCGTTCGTCTATGGCGCAATCGTTTCCTGCTTTTCAAAGTTGGAAGTTGGATTGAAATATGTACCGTCGGAAACGAGCACCCGACTTACTTCCAATGATAACCGTGATAATAGGCTTGAGGTTTGCCGAAATGGCACGTCAATACCCCCCACCCACTGTTGGCAACCGGCCAGTGAATCCAAACGAAAAGCCGTGAAATGGGTTTTGCATGGTATTTCAGGCAGAACAAAATCCGATGAGAGATACAAAGCAGCAAGTGGTTTTCCATGCGACTGTTACAAGGCCTACTCATGGATAGTATATAATCCACGACAGGGTAGATGGACAAGATCGATGCCTTGCACGCCAACGCACTGTGGGAATCCCTTGTAACAATAATGTTTCACCCTCTTTTAGAGTTTAATCCATCTCTTGATGTTCACCCGTCTCAGATTCCGTTAGCGTCGTCTTGCTGTCGAGGCTTACAGCTCCGGGCCAATGGATTTGTCAACTGCAGCTGTGTGGCAGTCGAAAGACCGTCTTTTACGTTCCCGTGGTCCTTCCCAGACGGACGCCGTCGCGAGTATTCAGTAGTTGAGGTGGGGGAGATTCAAATCACAGGCGTAGCAAGACTTGAAAGAACCCGTGCTTACGTAATAGATTGAATGTGGAAACACGCACGAGCCTTGCTTCTACAAGCAGCCTCTTTCTATCTTCACGCTTTGGGAGATCAATGAATTAACGCACAACGGATCAACGGCCTCCGAACATTAATTGTCGAAGCACGCTAAACACCAGACCATGTGCTTGGTTTTTACCACGCCGAATCACATACAATGGTCATGCAGCTACCTTTGATTAGTTGAGTGTCTGGACAAAACCCGAAGCAAGGTAGCTGTGGGCCAATCACGTTCGTCACATTATGGGAACCACCCCTGAAACAAGTTGGTTCCTGAATTGGGACAAATTTCGCTGTGCACATGTTGCGATGGTGGCTGGCGGGATGTTAAAGAAGCTATTCCGTTGCCGACTTTTAGACTCAAATGGATGGACCCAAAAAAAATAGGAGTACGAGAATACACCTATCATTGTAAAACTCGTATTAGCCAGTCATTCCCTGCGAATTTCATGCAAGAGCTATCAATTCATACCGTGCAACGCCAGATTATTCGTGCTGTGAAGTGTTGACCCAATAGCATGTAGTATCTCAAATCACCATTCACTGATTGGTTGGAGCTGTTGGCCTGATTTGAAATTTATGCAAAGCCCCTCCATAAGATCAAATCTAGGGTTAGGGTTAGCAAGGATTGAATCACCGTATTTAAACCAACATCAAGGTATTCTTGTTATCCCCGTCCTTTCTGAAATGTCCTCGGATACGAACAGTTGCCTCCCTGTCCCCCTTCCTCAACACAGAGACGCAAGCCTCCGCTCAAGACCACCCGTCTGGACTCTCGACTCATCCAACCCGAACGCTCCACTTCCTGCAAAGTGTGATAAAGCGGGGAGAGAGGGTGGTGTTTGTTGCAAGGAACTTAAAGACGACGACAACCGCACTCTCATAGATCCAGATGTCGTCCGTGATATGTAAGTCGGTTTCCCCGTGCCACCTGCATCCACCTAACGCGCACTTCTTAAGCGTCATTGGTCTCTCCGACGGTTTGACTGTTCCCTTTGCGCTGACGGCAGGGTTGTCGTCACTTGGACAATCCAGACTGGTCGTCCTTGGTGGAATTGCAGAACTCATCGCCGGGGCCCTTTCCATGGGAATTGGTGGATTTCTCGCCTCTCAAGCTGAAAGAGACCACTATCGGTATTTGAAGCGCCACACGGAAACAAGAGTACTCCGTAGCTGCGAGGGAGAAATGGAAAGAGAAGTTTATGCTGTTCTCGGCCCAGTCGGTATTGATGAACAAACATCGAAAGCTGTCACGAAATGTCTGCGTGACGTCGAAGGTGACAGTAGCTCGTCATCGTCAGACGAAGAAAACCAGTCTCCTCGGCAAAAGTCCGAGATGGGACTGACTCCGTTCTTTCTCAAGTTTGGAGAACGCATGGGTTCGTTTTTCCATACTTTCTATCAATGTGTCGTTAACCTTGTCTTCGACAGACGAGGTACCAACGAAGCGTCTATTCACGTCAGCAATTACCATTGGACTCGGATACCTTGTTGGAGGGATCATACCACTCATTCCTTATTTTTGCACCCCCCTTGCGCGCGTAGCCTTGATGTATTCCTGCATCCTCACAGGAGTCATACTTCTGATCTTCGGCGCAGTCAAAGCCAGGTTAACAGGGGCAGGTCAAGGACTGAAAGGATACCTGTGGGGTGCAGTGAGTACATTACTTGTCGGAGGTGCAGCTGCAGCTGCAGCATACGGCTTGGTTGCACTTCTCGAGCACAAGTAGCAGTTTCACTTGAGGGAATCTTGCAGATATTATTATAGTTGTCTGGAAAGTTGTTTGGATACACATAAGTAGTAGACCGCACGACATGTCATATTATTGCATCTGACCAAGTCGCTGGACGATGAATTGGACTGAATAACATGGAGGTGGTACCCAATGGACAAGCAAGAATTTGTCGCTGGGCCCACCAGCCTGGTTGAGCAAAAATACCTCGCTGCACCTGCTCTACGACCCACCTATGTACACGCCTGCGAGTAGTAGCTATTGCAGCGAGTCCCGACATATAGTGACCGGATGAGGCGGCCGCTAATAGTAGTTCCCGATGAGATCATGGCTGGCTGCGATCTATCCACTCGCAGTGCTGGGAGCCGAAGGCAGGACTACGGCCCGACCGAGCGGATCATTGCCTGCCTACCTACGCGTATGCTGGTACTTACTAACACCAAGGCAGGTTGGCCATCTTACATACAATCTTCGGTACCGACAAGAGAGCGGCGGCCAGCGGAGTCGGAAGGGAAGTTTCACGACTACATTATGGGAAAACTGGAGATAAACGATGGGTTCACTTGCCAAAGAAAGAGAAATTAACCTGCGTTTTGGCTTCAGAGCTGAACGTTGTTGGATGTTGAAAAGCTTCAACCTAGTTGGTTCCAACAGTTTATCAGTGATGAATTGATTTGGTGATGTTGGCAAGGTTAGGGTCACCGAACTCTGACCCCAGACACTGCGAAGTCAACCGTTGAGAACTCCACTCATCGAGCTCTCTGTCGCCGACGTTGAGCACGAGTCGGCTCCAGAAAACAAGGCTCTCAACTGTCGAGTACCACTGCATAGAAGCTATATCTAGCGACTGTTCGAACGCGCCCCCAGTGGTTAGCCAATCCCACTAGTTCACCAGTTCCTCCTTTTTACTATCACACGGAAGACTCGACAGATTCCACCACTATGCTAATCCAGACTTCGGATTCCGCAGTCAACATGTTAGCAGAAGATGACTTGGGTATTACTTATTACATAGAGAACGCTCAGCAATTTTGGTCGGGTACGTTCTGTCACACATTTATCCATCAGAAAGACTCACTGTCGTGCATCATAGAACTTGACGATATCCTGCGCCTCCCGAGTGACGGATCTGCTACACTGTCCATGCTTGATACCGCACTCCGAAGGTCTGTGTCCTTGTGCGCTTCTTATCATGGTCAGCTCCTGCACTCTTTATTCTTCCCGTTTCATACTTAGTTTCTTTAATAGAATACTACTTGCAGAGTCCACTTCAACTGGAGCACGCATGCCAATCGCTTTTGGATTCTGAACTTTTCGCTTTTCATTCTGAGAGAATGTGTGAACTTGCAATCGACGACGTTCAATCGGTATGACAAACGATGGCCCACACTCCCGCTCACCTAACACGCGCTTTTAGAAAACAGATCCTCACGAACAGTTCATTTTGTATAGTATTCTCTTGTTTTGGGGCAGACGCCAATCCTCCTTCCTTCGCGGCCATAAGCGATGGCAACCTCTCATCCCACTCCTGATGGATCATATCCTAGTTGAGATTGATCCAGAAGTTGATGATTCTTATATTGGTCCTAATCTCATTTCTAACGGTCCAACTTCTCGTGCAAGCGTCGTCATGGGTCCAATTGCTATTGAAGGCAAGCTCAGAATGTTGAGTGTCAGACTTCTATACGAAGTCTGTCGGGTTCAGAAGCTGTCGGAACCAGATCTACGTGGGTATTTCTTCTCCAGTCGAGGTCCGTTCCAGCTCAACATTCTTGCATAGGTGTGTTCAATGATTCATTTATCGACCATCTTTTCGAGCTCGTGGAGCAGACACGTTTCATGCCCGACGAAACTTTCAACTACTCCGTCATCAAGTTGATAGTAAGCATTGCGAACCCTGCTTCTGACCAATGTTGACCCTCGTACCTAGGTCGCACTCAACGAACAATTCATGGTTGCGGGCTTGAACAATGCTAGCTCACCTGAGGTGGGCCAGGAGAGAGCACCCGAGACGCGAAACCGCGTACTGGATGTACTTATATCTCGCCTCGGTTCCAGCAAGACGTTTGGAGAGAACATGATATTTATGCTCAATCGTGCATGTATGTTCCATGTGGCCTATTTTTCTATCGTGATTGATTTTGCCTCTTAGCTCGGTCTGCGGAGGATCTTTGCATGCAACTACTCGTATTGAAGCTATTGTATATCTTGTTCACTTCAAAAGCGACTTCGGAGTATTTCTACACGAATGACCTCTGCGTACTTGTCGACGTTTTCTTACGCGAGTTGGTGAACCTCGATGACGAGAGCGAATCGGTGGGTGGATTCCAGTCATATAAGCCAGAAAACCGAATCAAATCGTTGCAGTTGCGTCACACGTACCTCCGTGTTTTACACCCTCTCCTTACGAAAACGCAATTACGAAATTTTCTCTACAAACGTCCTCAAATAGTGATGGCTCTGGAGTCCCTCACGCAGAACGCCAACATCCGGGAGATAAACCCGACTACCAAGCGATTGGTGGAACGGTGTCTCAGCGGGGATTGGTGTGTACAGCTGCGAAAGAGTTCGTTCGATAAAGATGCTTTGGATCCTCAGGGAAGCTTCCGCCAGGGTAGCCCAAGTCATGACATCCTTGCGTCGACGACACAAGCTGGTCTACACTCTCAAGTTGCATCAGCGAGCTCCGAAAAAACACATGGTATCACTCAACCCCAGGTTAAACCGAAAAGTGTTTGGTCACGCCGCAGTATCGAGAATTTGAAGTCACGATCTACGAAGCCGCCTGTGTCGCGTGTGGGCTCTGACGAGATCAGGAGACCAAGCATGGAGAGTGTCAATAGCGTGGGCGTTGTAGCTTCAGCCACCATGAATGCACCGAGGCGAAGAGAAAAGCTTGGTTCTATGGATGACGGTTCACTCCTGCAGCAGATGGGGAAAACCCAACTCAAGCAACACCCACATTTTCCACAATCACCCATATCTTCCGATCCCTCACCAACTACATCCACCGCCACCCAGAGTGCACGCAGGCCGCCTCCCGCTCCTCCGAAAAGACGCAAGCCCCCTCCAGTACCATATGGACACGCCCACGGTGCAGGTCTCATCACCACGATTGCAAGCTCCTCATTATCCGCGCACAATCAGCTTGGGAAATGATGGTTTCTGCTGTCGTTGTCGGACTTTCGAACGGCGATGATGGACTCTACACCTGATTTCAGCTTCTATCATGATCTCAAGCATATCATTGGACACCATAGCATGGCACTTTAGTTTAAATACATACCTATAAGGTAAATGCTCCAATACCCATCCTCAGACAACATATACCGGACATCGTCTCTTTGCATAACTTGATGCCCCTATCTCGTCGAACACTGTCAGGTCTCCTTTGTCTTTCTTGCGCGCTGTACTGGTCTTTTTCTCCCATCATTTCTTGGGTTAGACTATTCCCACATCGTACCGGATACCATCGAAGTACCTGATCTGTTCAACTTCGATGACATCGTGCTTTAGAAGTGTTTTCTCATGGACGCACGGAACCATCGCGCTTCAAAGTGACCACGGGTCAGGTTTCAGTCAGCCAGAAGCGCCGTTCGCACAATCTGATAGTGCTAAAGAGCCGATCTTGTGAATTCCTGACTGGATATGGTTGGTCCCTCGTGTACATGACATTGAACCAAATGTTACCGTGGTGACTATTTTTTATATAGTCGACGAGATGTCTGGTGGCAAGGCATGTGACGCTTGACTTTGTATCAATATTGGACGACATTTTCCCTTGTGGTCCCAGGAAGAACGTGCCTTTCATCATGGCTTTGAATGTCGCGCGCGCGGGTTGGCTACGCGAACGGATATTCTCTTGGATCCACTCGGAGGCGCGTGCCATTTCGAGTGTCGATTTGTTGGAGGGTGTTTCCTATCTGCCAGGATTCTTGCTCTCGCTCGCTCGGCTCGCTGGGGGACTCGGTGGATCGCGTATACGCCGCGGCAGATGGCATTGTTTGTGCCTGGTTTGGGTCATGAACGCTACATATGTTGGTGACCTACCTGTCTGCGGTGATTGCATCTTGTTTGAAACTTTGAAGCGAAATCTACGCATGGGGAAAGGAATGATGTAGAGCGAAGTACGTAACTCATCATGATGGTGACAAACCAGACGTACGTTCACCGTCGCCCAGTTCCCCAGGTGCCTCCATCAAGACGCCATCGCCCTTGAAAAGGTAGCCTCGCTCACTTCTTACCCCGGAAATTGGGATTGCACGAATGAACTGTTCCTCTGCGGCACAAGCGGTTCTACAAATCATAAATTGGTTTGATCGAATTCGGCTGCTGCTAAGCTACCCCGGTTGGAACATGATGTTGCAAATTCTCAGGCGGTGGTCTGGAAACTGAGGCCTGCGGAGAACGTCTGTGTACCTGATAGCTGGCCCGGATCCGCTTTGGTAAGCTGTCCTTCTAACTCAACCGGTGTGTTCTGAACATACTTATGAAGGTTCAACGCCACCCTCAGGCTCAAGCATCGTCAAGGTACAATAGCAAAAAGAAGACGAAACGAACCCTGGACACGTGTTATGTATGGTCATTCCATTGCGCAGTGAAGATACAGTCCGTGTTCGCCCGTCACCCACAGAACCTGAAACACGGTTAAAAGTGTGTCAGAAAACGATGTCCCGACATACTCGCACGTTTAGCATGCGTATCGCGATCCCCACCTTTTTCGTCTGGAAAAGCCGTCCTTGACTTATGCTTGATTCTGGGGAGTAAGTTGTTCCTTGTTTCGTTCGGTTGGCCTCCGACCAATGACCCGGATGTACTCATTCGCGTCGATACAACTCAACTCGAATCCAAGTGATGATTGGGGAAGCAAGTGTTGCGGATGTGCGGAGAGCGGGGGATGTCTGTTATCAGGTAATGAAATCAGGGCCTCTTTTTTCTGTCCTGTTGGCGGGATCAGAGAATAACGAGGAACGACGAAGCGAGCGGCCCTTGTAGCTGCGTTGGTCCACGGTTCATCAATCCGAGTGACTCACCCAAGCGCTGGCGTTGTCAGGGTGCATGCATGAGTGTTGTTATTGCAATGCCCGCGGAGGTAAAGATGTCATTACTTTTATGCAATCTATACCCCATCAAGCTGAAACAAAGACTAGACATACATTTGGAGATATGGTGAGCAACAACAGAGTCGATACATAGACCTACTAAATACTATGACCTATATGCGCAACCGTTTCTTGACGGGGGTATCCACGCCTCCTTCATCTGGATCGGAGAGTCCCCTGCTTGAGGATGAACCACTCGCAGCACGCTTCCTGCCTCCCAAGAGAATAATGTCAGGCGAGGAATCCGGTAACCACAACTCCTCGTCCTCATCCCTGATATCAAACAAGCCGCCCTGGTCACCGACTCCGCCGTCCACACCTGCGTCGAGAGTTGGACTCGGCGCGCGAGTTTGGCTTTGCATCGAGGCATGTCTGAGGTTCCTTGCGTCCCCTCTGACCTTTGGTTTTACGGGCGTCGCGGCCACGAGCGTCACCCCTTGCGAGCACTTGTCTTCCTTTTTGGTGTCCCTCTTCGGCTTGGCTGGTACTTTTGTGCCCTTGCAGTTGGGTTGATTCGCTTGTGATTGTTGGGCTCGAGGTTTGAACCCACGCGACATGCTGACCTCGCGACTGAGAGCCCGTTTGAGCGACGACGACGTGCCAGAGATGGAATTGGAGCGCCTCGCCGAGGCATCCTGAGCGAGCGAGACGGACAAAGAACGTGAGCGAGATCGCGCGTCGGACGTGGTAGTGTGGGATACGACAGAGGAGGAGCGCTGGACGGGCTTTGGATTAGGTTTACTCTTGGACTGGGAGATGGAGGCGGAAGTGGACGATCGCGCGAGTTTGCGGTTAGGACGCGGATGTGCCGGTTGAGATTCAGGATTTGATCGCGTGTCGGTGTCGTCGTCTCCGTCTGAAAAGGGCGAATGGGGGAACAGTTTACGGCGCAAAAGTGCACACATGTCGGGAAGGGTAGACTTGAATCTACGGTGACAAAGTAAACATGTGGCCTACGTTTTGGAGAGGCGAACTCACTGGCACTCGACAACATTCTCGCAAAAGGATTGCATCCAGTCGCGTTCGTCCTTGTCTTTATTCAAGTCAGCCATACTAGTGAGGAGCTGCCACATGGAGAGCTTGTCCATGAATGACTCTAATCGTTCGTGTGGAGATGGTACGATGAACCTTGCTCGTCCTTTTTGTCCTTTCTTCTTGGCCGAGGGAATCGCATCGCTTACGGGTATCTTTACCCGGGGTAGCGGTGAGCAGGGTCCAGGCAGAGAGAGCTTGAGGAGGTAAAGGAGAATCTGAATCTGCACCCTGCGCGCATATGTCAAGAAAAGAGGCGAGCACGCACGCGATCGACACCCACTCTCGTCTCTCGAGCCTTTCGAGCCAGAGATTCCGTGACTTTTCTTCGAGCAGGATCGCGTCTTCGTTGTTGGGGCTGGGTTCTCCGACCTCGTTCATCTCGTAGCCGAGGGCATACCACATCATGGATTCTTCTAGTTCACCGTTCCCACCGTCTTGTGCGAGAATTTGGGGGAGGTCGGTGTGGTATTTGGCGACGACGGAACGAACGGACAGGAGCAACGGGTCCAGGAGGGCATGTAGCGGATGGGGAGAGTCTGGAGCGCGTTGTGACGTGTCTTGTACGCGGTGCAAGGACGGGACAAGGAGCTGGATAGGCATGATTGACTTTGACTAGTCAGACGCGGGTGCAGGACTGGAAGTATACGGTCGTACCTCTGGAAGCCAGAGAAACTGGAGATAGGTTCGAGCGACGAACTGGTCTGGCGTTTCCAAGTGAATATCGGTGAACGGGTAATCTCGAGCGATCGTCTTTTCCTGCGTCACCGTCCATCTCGCGTTGGAGCTGGTCAGCAGCGTCAACGAGCGCACAAAGGTCATCTCATGGGACAACGCGATCGTGGTAAAACTCGCTTGTCAACGTTACATACACAACCACAACTACGCTAATTGCACCCCACCAGCGCCGCCCCGGAGATTCTCCCAGCACGCTCGAGTCCTTCGTCCTGCAGCATATATGCAGGATGGTAGCGCGCAGACAACGATGGCGGTTTCGCGGAACCATTGCCATTCACAAGCTTGCTCTCTGCCTTGCACGTCGTAGAAGGGTCGTTGGCAATGACGCGGAATGACCCAAGGGATTGCTGGGCCGAGTCCATGGAGGGCTCAGCGGTACATGTACTCTCTGGGTCACTTGCAAGGACTGTCAAGTTGTCCAAACGACCATCTACCGTGGCAGGTGTCTCGGCCATACACATGGCATTTGGTTCGTTGGCGACAACCGTAACGGAAGACGGGAACATTTCCGGCAATGCATCGTTCTGAATGCGGAGCGCAGGATTTGGAAATGTATTGTAAATCGAACCAAGGGACGTATACCTGTCCTCTCTTCTCAGAAGTGCCTCCAAGAGGGAATCGGTGGCCTACCCTTGGTCATATAACGAACAGTACGGCACGCCCAATCGCCGTAGGAACGTCCATACATCAGAGTAGGACCAATTAATGATGGGGTTTATACGCTCGAAAGAGGGCCAGCCGGCATCCGTCTTGTTCTTATATGTGAGTGTAGCTATCAAGACGTAACTTGGCGAGTCACATCGCGGGGGCAGAGCGACAACTCACCTCCGTGTGGGTCAGATCTTCTCGTCCCAATTAGTATCGCCTCTATTTGTGGATATTTCTGCTTGTAGAGATGGAGAGCGCGCCGCATCCCTTCGCCACCGCGAGCATTCCCGACGGGCTGCAAGAAGCCAGCAGGGACCGGACCGCCTTCGCGCTGCTTGCGTGCGTTGGGTGTTGCCGTGCCCGGGGTAACACTTTCGACTGGGAGCGGAGTATCCGAATCAGTGGAACATATCAAGAGATCCAGATTGTATGCGGTGGCCGATGCCCGTATGAAATCTTCTAGTTCTGTAAACGGAGATGCGACGGGAATATAGACGGCTGGAATTGGCTTGGTGCTCAGTGGAGCCCGGCGAGCTAATGCCGCAGCGAAGAGGTGCAACAAGACCGTGCCTGCGGTCGAGTGAGCAGAGCAGGCGTGAGGAGAGATGCGCTACGCACAATCCTTGCCTCCGTTGAAGCTAATCGATACCTTGTCCGGACTGGAAGCCATTGGGATTATGAGCATCATTCGAGTCCAACTAGTACGCACGTATATGCATCCAGCGCATCCTCGATGACATGCAGAGCCTCGCTGACCCGCTCGCTAATCGGGTCCCCCAACGCTGCGAAGTCATAGATCTTGGTTGACATTGCTTGTCTCTCCTCCATGACGTTGGGAGCTGGGAAGCTGGTCTGACGGCAAGCGGGATCTTTCCATGTACGGGGTGGGAAATAGACTGGCCTTCATAAATAGTTCGTCCAAGTTTGCTAATCAGATCATCCAACAATGCCCGCCGTCGTGCTCGTCACTGGAGGCACTGGCCTCGTCGGAAAGGCCATCGAATACGTTATCGAGACCGAGCCAGAAGGATCACGCTTTGGAAAGAAACCTGGCGAAAAGTGGATCTTTGCGAGCTCTCGCGATGCCGACCTAAGGTATTCCCCAAGAACCCGAGTCTGTCGGTCGCGCTCAATACCAACACGAACAGGGACCCCCAACAGACCTTGCAGCTCTTTGAAAAGCACCAACCGACGCATGTCATTCACTTGGCAGCCCTCGGTATGTATCTCCTAACCCCGTCTTGATCTTACTGATCCTTGTGCGATCAGTCGGGGGTCTCTTTGCCAACAGAGAGCGCAAGGTCTGTCGTGACGATCTACTGGACGTATGTTGACCCTCGATGACATTTCCGTTCCAGATGACCTTTCTCCGGGACAACATGTTGATCAACGACAACGTGTTGCACACCGCCCGCATTAAAAACACACAGAAAGTCATTTCATGCCTTTCAACATGTGTGTTTCCGGACAAAGTCGAGTATCCTCTCACCGAGGAGAAAGTGCACCTCGGTCCCCCACACGACTCCAACTTTGGTTATGCATATGCCAAACGAATGGTTGACGTGCAGAATCGGTCTGCTTATATCTAGACTTTGTCGTGTTCTGTTCTTCATACTACTCAACAGCGCATACAAAGAAGAATTCGGTTGCAACTTCACGTCTGCTATTCCCACTAACGTGTTCGGACCCCACGACAACTTGTGAGCCAAACTGATACATCACTTCACCTATCACTGATCGGACCCGAATAGCGACCTCAAGTACGCTCACGTCATCCCAGCACTCATCCACAAATGTTATCTCGCCAAAAGTAATCATTTCGTAGTGTTCTTCGCAACCGTATACTGACTCCACGGTAGAGAATGGCGAACAATTCAGGGTCATGGGTGATGGCTCTCCCTTGCGCCAGTTTATCTACTCTCGTGACCTCGCCAAACTCTTCATCTGGCAACTCCGTGAATACGAGAGCGTCGAACCTGTCATCTTCTCGGGTACAATCCACTTTTTCTGTCGGAATATCATTTAACCTTGTTCGCAGTGGATGAAAAGGACGAAATCAGCATCCGGCAGGTCGCAAACTCGATCGTACGTGCTCTCAACTACCCGAAAGAAGCGAAATTCGACGGCGAGGCCAATGATAACGGGCAAGATCGCAAACCTGCTTCCAATGAAAAATTGGTGAAGCTGATCGGACCGGACTTCAAGTTTACCCCGTTTGACGACGGTTCGTGACGAGTGTTTCGATGGTCGGACGTACTTTGCTCACAAGCCCGATTTAGCGTTGAAAGAGACTGTCGAGTGGTTCCTGGCGAATCACTCGAATGCTAGAGGAAGTAGCTAGATGACGCAGATCGATGTACACCTTTACACGCTGAGAAATTCGACCCAGCCCAGTTCGGACTTGTATTGCTAACTCTCACAATGGCATACCCGAGTTTGCAATGTACACGAGTAACAAAATGGCACGTCTCTGGCAGTGCTGCAGATGAGACATTTGGCTTGTAAACGAAACTGACAAACGTCGACATGTACTTTACAACTCTTCCGAGTGGGGCGCGAGACGCATCTAATTTTGATCCTCAACGAGGCTTCGGGAGGCTTGGAGATCGGCAGTGACCATCTCACGCACGAGCTCGTCAAATGCCACATGACGCTTCCAACCAAGCAGGCGCTCTGCTTTAGCAGGGTTTCCAAGCAAAATGCTGTGCACGGATCAGTAAACCAAACGGTCAGAAGGAACCTCCTTGCAACGTACTCCACTTCAGCAGGACGGAAATACTGAGAGTCCACCTTGACGAGAACTTTGCCCGTCTTGACATCGTAGCCTTCCTCCTGTACGCCAGAGTTGCGCCACCTAAGGGTCATTTATTGATGAGTGACGGCGATCGCTTTCATGGGGGTGTACGTACTTGATCGTGGTACCGATGACTGCAAACGATTTCTCGACGAACTCGCGTACCGGGTGGGTTTCACCAGTCGCGAGGACAAAGTCTTCAGGTCCAGACTGCTGAAGAATGAGCCACATGCCTTCCACATAGTCCTTGGCTGAGCAATGGCGGGCACACACTCAGAAATCGACCAGTCGAGCACGCATGACGATACCCACCATGACCCCAATCACGCTGCGCGTCGAGATTCCCGAGATAGAGACAGTGTTGCTTGCCCAGGTGGATGTCCGCCACGGCTCTGCTGATCTTGCGCGTGACGAACGTCCTGCCACGCCTGGGGCTCTCGTGATTGAAGAGGATGCCGTTACACGCGTACATGCCGTAAGCCTCGCGGTAGTTGATGACGATCCAGTACGCATACAGCTTGGCGACGCCATACGGGCTGCGAGGGTAGAATGGAGTAGTCTCGCTCTGAGGCGTCTCCACGACCTTGCCGTACAGTTCAGAAGTAGATGCCTGATAGAACCTCACGTGTTTCTCGAGACCGACGGTACGGATGGCGTCGAGAAGACGGAGGGTACCGATACCGTCTACGTCGGCCGTGTATTCGGCCATCTCGAAGGAGACTTTGACGTGAGACTGGGCGCCGAGGTTGTAGATTTCGGTGGGAAGCACTTGGGCGAGGATGTACACGAGATTGGTGCTGTCGGAGAGGTCGCCGTAATGCAATTTGAACTTGTTGGGACCTTGGCGGGGGTCGATGAGGTAGATGGAAGGTGAGAGATGGTCGTACTCACGTTCATGCTGATCCACATACAAGTGCTGCAGACGGTTGGTGTTGAAGCTAGAGGAACGACGGATGATGCCGTGGACCTCGTAGCCTTTTCCGAGGAGCAGTTCCGCACTAGGGCAAGTATTGAGGCCATGATCTTGACTTTGGGGACGAGAGACGACTCACAGGTAAGAACCATCCTGACCAGTGATCCCTGCGTTGAACACGATCAATGATGGATCGTACGGTGTGAAACAGAACGAGCGGGTCACAAGACGATCGACACGTCGATCAAGTAGACGTACCGCTGATCAGAGCGACTTTTCTTTGCCTGTACTCTTCGGGAGACGGAAGGTTGAGTTTGATCGAAAACGGGGCAGCCATGGTTGTAGCTGGGGGTCAGATGTGGGAGGGAGTCAAGATGTGTGTGTGTGTAGCTTAAACACGTTGCTAAGCGCAAAGTCGGTAATCAGAATCTACACGCGTCGGTGTTTCCTCTACGCGTCTCTGTACGTGAGTAAAAAAAAAAAAAATCGAGCCGTTTTTGTATCCCGTACCGCCGATGGGGCTCGAACCCACAACCTTTGCCTTAGGAAGGCAACGCACTACCATTGTGCTACGACGGCTCACAACTCTACGCAATACCGAAACATCACAAATAGCGACTAGCTCGGGTCGAGGTGGTGGTCGATCCGAGGCTTGCTTCAAAGTCCCACTGGTGACATGAACGTGCTCGTGTATCCAAGCACGCATCCACACGCACCCACAGTTCATCAACTTCTTTGTTCGATTCTCGTCCCTCATTATCTCCCTCAACTCATCTCCCCAGATGTGCTCATCGCGCCAGAGAACCCCTGGCAAACAGCGTGCGGCTTGCTCGTCCTCCTTGCCGCGCCTGATCATCACATGGGAGTACGACAGTACGCTCAAACCAACGGGAAAATACTAGCCCTTGGTGTCAAGGGTACGAAATCACAAGGATCAGTGGACGATGGTCTGGAGAACCCAAGCATTCTTCAGCTGGTCGATTCACTCTATCTCTCTTTTCCATCCCAGGCTTGCACTTCTGCCACGGTGAATCACGACGAAAGCGAAATTTTGGTCTACCGCATGCCCTCTTCTTCACTCAGCCTCGGAGAAGGGATACGCGTGCTCGGGCGGTATACAGATGACAAGGCACTTGCAGGGGCTCTTAGTGAACGTGGCACCATCGCACTTTGGTCTTCCGAACCACCCCTCCCCAAACAGTTACTTGTTCCGACCCTGTTTGCGCTCGGCCTGCAATTCGACTTTCCAAAGCCAGAGGGCCAGCGACCCGGATTAAGTCTTCTTCCCCAGTCGCTTCTTGCCCATCCCAAGAAATGGGATATTCGGTGTCATGTCGTGCGTGCCTTGTTTCCCGAGCGCGATCTCGATACGGCTTCCACAGCCGAGAGTGCAATTTTTCGAGATGAACAAGACACCTTTCAGTTTCACTTTGCTCCCGAGATTCCTTCCTCAGATCTTGCGTCTGATCATCCCATTCTTGCTTTGTTGTCCAAATTGTCCGAGGAGAACGTCAAAGATGTAGTCCTCACTGCTCAACCATTGACTGCTGAGCAAGAAAGGCACTATACACCCTTCTTTTCTCCTAGCGCCTTCTTTGCAGCGCTAGACGAATTTCGTCCTACCAGAAGTCTAGACGACTTGCTCATCGGTGATCTCCTTTTTTATGGGGAAGTTGTCACCAGTACACAGACCATGCTTGACAAGTGAGTATATCGACATGTCGCCGATTCGTCAGCTCAGTTTCTATTCTGCAGAAACCCAAAGTTACTCCGTGCGCTCCCATCACCGTTTCTCTCGCTGGCTACAAAGCAAGTGGCAGGCCGAGGGAGGGGTAAAAATGCATGGCTTTCCCCCGCAGGGTGTATGATGATTTCGTTAAAACTCAGTGTGCCTCTCAAAAGCGCGAATTTGGGTAAAGTCTCTCCTTCCCACAGCATTCCTGTTCTCAACGTTTCCCAGGTTATGATTCGCGCTCCATCCGGCCATCGAATCTAGTCTTTATCCAATACCTGTTTGCACTCTCCGCCGTCGAAGCGTGTCAAGCACTCGACCCCGCGGGGGACTGGGCAACCAAAGTCAAGCTTAAGTGGCCCAACGACATATATGGAGAATTTTCGTCAAAGGAAACGTTGGAGGGTGTAGAATTAAAGAAACTGGGAGGGATTCTAGTGAACACAAGCTTTAGAGGGAACATGGTGGACGTCATTGTCGGTATGTGTCCGTCATCGAGTGCTCAACTGTACTTAGGAGAGGATCTAGGGTGTGGGCTGAATGTGCTGAATGAACCACCGATCGCTTCTCTTGCTCAGCTAGAAGCATTCGCAGGAAAGGGGATTGCTTCGAGCCTCTCTGTCGAACGAGTGACCGCGGCAGTTCTTACCACGTTTGAGCGTACGTGGAACTCGTTCCTTGCAGAGGAGAGCGAAGGCTTCCGTCCCTTCATGGATCGGTATACCAGCTCGTGGTTACATTCGTGGGTCAAATGTTCGGTCTTTTTAGTGATCACTCTGATGATCTGTCCCTTCACAGAGGTCAAACCGTTACTCTGACCGCCACTACACCCCACACCACCGCCCGAATAGTGGGTATTACGCTGGATCATGGACTCTTGCGTACCGAACCGCTAGGCGGGGGTCAGTTCATCGATTTGCAGCCTGACGGCA
Organism: Xanthoconium separans; assembly: GCA_038089695.1. Taxonomy (NCBI): domain Eukaryota; kingdom Fungi; phylum Basidiomycota; class Agaricomycetes; order Boletales; family Boletaceae; genus Xanthoconium; species Xanthoconium separans. The sequence goes on along the minus strand of JBBPLG010000240.1, from coordinate 5,140 downwards.
ATAGTTTCGACATGATGAAAGGATTGATCAAGACCAAAACGAGTTAACCTATGTATACAGTTGGATATCGTTACAGGGTATTTCTCCATCATCCGAGTCATGCAACGTTAAAAGTCTACTTTTGGCACAGTGCCCTTTTGTGCACCAGTACCCAAGGTATACCATTCATCGTAATACACGCAGCCCCGGGGATTCGTGGGGCCCTTGTCTCGACAGAAGTCAAAGACGGGACATCTCCCACAGGGCGCTTGAGACCATCCAAGTGCCACCCGCTCTTGCCTGATTGCCCGATAAACAAAGATGCCTCCTGCGGGTATCTCATCCAAAACGGGGGAAGGTGATTTCTGGTGTTTCACGGAAGCTTTTAAAGTTGACGCCCTTTTGGAGGATGACTTCGACTTCGACTCTGAGCGATGCCGTGGATCGTCGTCTGATTCCGCATCGTCTGAACTTCCCGAGGATGAACTGGCGTGTTTTTTCAACTTTCCCTTGCGCTTCCTTTTCTTATGACTCTCCTCTTCTGATTCTTCCGAACCCGAGTCTGGATCCGAATCATCGTCCTTTGATTTATGTTTGCGTTTCTTCTTCGGCTTCAACTTCCGTTTCGGTTCATCCGTATCCTCGTCACTATCGTCACTCTTCCGCGAGTGTTTCTTCCTCTTGCTGCTCGAAGGTTCTTCGTCAGGATCGCCATCCTCCGAGTCATCTGTCCGTCGTCGCTTCCGCTTGCTAGACACTCTGCTCTTGTTTTTTGAAGAACCCCGTTTGCGTTTCTTGGAGCTTGAGCGTTCCTCCTCACTCTCTCCGGAACTCGAATCAGAGTCAGAATCACACTCCGCCCTTGAATCCCATGTAGAAGCTGCGAATGAAGGTACCTACACCATCCACCATGAGCAAAAGCACACCATACAATCGTACCAGAATACCTTTTCAATCTCTCCATCGAGCTCAAGAACACGAAGCAGCATCTCTACGTGTTCCACGCCAAGTTCCGTTTCTGTTATCTTACTCTTGCTTAAAAAGTGTTGTATTTGCTGGGCAGAAGGGTAAGAGGGTGCGGCGCCTATCGCGTAAAGACGTTGCTGGCTCTGAGAAGAGCGCTTTCCAGACTGCTTTGGGAATGACTAGCGTGTTCGTGATGAGGGATTTTCAAGGTCGTGAAGCAATCAGGATACGCACACGGTCGCGGATATGGTGTAGACAAGCAGTCGATAACAATTTGATGAATTCGGTGTCAAGTTCATTGTCCGTGTACCAGGGCCCGCCTGTCAGCTCGACAGACGGCTCCAGATGGGCAAGCATGTATATTTTTCGGGTCGGATGCTGAATGTGAGGTGATCATTGAGTCGAACTGATCGTACAGACAACAAAAAAGAGGGACATACGCGTACTGCTTTGATCGACTTTACGAGCTGCTTCTGAACGAGCGACTTTAGACAGCGGTCGATTACGGTTTGATGCAGTTCGGTTTTGGCTTTAAGATGCTTGGTCCAAATTCCTGTCAGGTGCGTGAGGTCTTGTCTAGATCTAATCACAAGAGGAGAGCGTGCCTTCGTTTCCGGAGGCTTGGATATGGCTGAGTACCATAGCCTCTTCGCCACTCATGTCTTTTTTCCTACCGAAATAAATCCATGTCAAGGCACTCGAACAAAGTGTCATTAAGAACGTACACATCCACCTCCTTCTTCTTCACGGCACGGAATGCACTGACCCCGTTCGAGCTGGTCATGACTTTGAACATTCCCTGCAAAAACGTGTCAACCCTCCTGCAACACACGCGACAGACAACAACGCACCGCCCCGAGCAAAAAGTTGATCGCAGTGGTGCGGGCATTTGCATTCGGCACAAGTTTCTCTGCATCCTTGACGGATAACGTCTATGGTCTAGCGTGAGCGATCGCGATTTGGATGAGGGAAACAAAGGCCGACTTTTTCGTTTTTTGCAAGGGCTGCTTGGTGAAGCTTGAGCTCGTCGGCATTGAGCTTGCGACTCATGTTTGGCGGCGAGTCACGGACGTCGGACTCGGAGTGAGCGTCTGTATTGTGTGCACTGCCACCACGACTTGCCACTGCCAGTGAGCGACTCGGACTCGGAGAAGTTGGAACACACTGATTTCGAACATAAAGAAAAATGGTACGTCGTGGCTTTTACTTCAGGATACCTACTCCAAGTTAAGTACAGGGTACAGTAAGTTTGTTGATACAGGTCATAGTCCCAATTTTCCAATCAGAGATGAACATAATAGTACTAATCGCGTACCCTTGCAGGCCCACCTGGCAGAATAACGCCACTCAGGCTGTTACACGCGGCGCAATCGAATAACGGGTATGTGAGGCATTATCACAATCTTTTCCTTGGAACTTCAAAGTCTTACGCGTGCTACGACTCGCGCATACTTTTAACGGCTTCGTCATGTCACTGGTGACTCATCGCAGCAGAATTCATGTTTCCGCATCTGCATGACCTGCATGCTTCTGCACAATCCAGAGCATGCCTGCGGTGACGATCCTTCTTCACCCCCGTCAGGTGTTCTCTCTATTCAGCTTACAGCGCGATGACAACCGATCTAGCCCTTGTGACCAGGGCCACGTTCTGTGAGGGCAGATGGAACTACCTTGTTCGAACTGGGATCATGAAGTCCCGCGGACGGTAGACCTTCATCCAATGGCACTTTGTACAAGCTATCCTTACGTTAAGTATATCCGCGGTTAGTTCGGGTGTTCCTTTTTCTCACACTGCTGTCAATCCGTGCTAGCAACCTGATGGACAGGTGTCTAACCGATGCCAACCCTTATGTACGGAAGTTGCGAGTTACAGCTGTTTTCATAAGTATATGGAAAGTGGATTTTCGAAAGTCGCGCCTCGGAGACAGCCGGGCAAGGACCCCGGGCGCTGCTGAGTGGACAAGTAAGCATCGTTGATTTCGCACGTCGCCACCATCCAACATGCCTGGGTACCGCCGAGTTGTGTCTGACAACGTCAAAGCCCATATCCCACTCCTCTATAATGAAAACCACAGTGTCAAAGACATATGTCACATTCTCGGCATCAAGAAATCACTCGTCTATAAAACCCTTTCGTTGTATTCAAAATATGGCACCATCACCAATCCTTGCAGGTACTCTCGTCTCACTGGGCGCCCGCGTATCCTTAGCTCTGCGGATGTTGATTTCATATTCAACATCATTCAACATCGCAGTACTATCTATCTCGACGAACTCCAACGTGAGCTTTGGGACAAGCGCTGCAAACATGCCACCACTCCTACCCTTCTTCGAACCCTCCAACGTCTTTCTATCACTCGAAAGATAGTCTCCTGTTCCGCTTCAGAGCGGAATGAAGAGACACGCGCATTGTACATGAACCGTATTGCTGCGGAGGCACCTGACCCCAATATGCTGGTTTTCATTGATGAAGCAGCGAAGGACAAACGAACGTCGACCTGTCAACATGGGCGGTCGATGAAAGGAGTTCGTTGCTGTGTCAAGAGATGCTTTGTTCGTGGTGCCAGATTCTCCATGCTTCCCGCTATTACCCTTGATGGAATTATCGCATACGACATCGTCGATGGCCCAGTTGATGGCCAGCGCTTTCATAAATTTTTGAAGGAGCACATTGTACGTTTTTTATTGTTCTCAACATTTTATTGACTTACTTTTCCACAGATGCCTTTTACCAACCCGTACCCTGGTCTGCGCAGCGTAATCATAATGGACAATTGTCGCATTCACCAGAGCGCAGAGGTCCATGCTCTGATTGAAGACATGCATCGTACGTCATAATATCTGCTCCCTCACCACATGCTAACTACCTACAGTCTGCAAGCTCATTTTCCTCCCTCCCTACTCCCCCGATTACAACCCAATCAAGCAAGCTTTCTCTGCAATCAAAGCATTCTTCCGCCGCCATCCTGATGACTTTTCCATGACCATGATTGCCCGTGCATGTCAGAGCATCACACCAGACAAAGTGGAGGGTTTTTTTAGGGTGTCGGGTTACATCGTGTAGTGCAAATGATTTTTGTATGGCTGTTATCGTGTAGCGAATGACATGACTTTGACAAGTGACACGATTGACGCAAACCAAGTATGACAAGCTATGAGAGTGACATTGATAGTCTAGTACAAGAATCAACGATCAGCAGAATCCTCCTCTCCATCCTCATAAACAACATACCCCCTTGGAACGGGGAGCCAGATGCCGTGGTCCACAGACTCATACCAGAGATTGTAATCTTTTGGGACATCATCATCGTCACCAGGTTCCATCGGAGGTCCAGTAAAACGAGAGCCACTGCCATCAATATACCTCTTTTCATACGCAACCTTTTTCTTTGGTGGGCTGGCCATTGCCTGCCTTGATTGGCCTGTCAGGCTCTGATTGGTGTTGCTGCACTTCCATTTCGCATCAGGGCCATTCCACCACATAGTACAACCTCTTTTCAGACGAACGATATCACCAGTGGGAATCCCAATTCCCAAAAGCGTCTTGTCATCAATATTGCTAAGGATGTTGGGACCAATGTGTTGCACCAGAAGTTTTCACTCGTACATGGTGGCATCAGTGACACTGAGATTGGCTTCAGCGTGCTTGAGGAACCGCGAGAGCTGAGAGGGTGATGGAAGAGGAGGTGAACTGGTTCTTTCTACTGGACGACAGACAGGTATTGATGGAGTCTGAGTGGGTGGAATCTGAGCAGGTGGAACATGAGGAAGTAGGCTGGAACTGGCCAATGTCTGAAGAAGGAGGACAGAAGTAAGCAAGTTGACATCTGGCGCTGGGTTTGGAGATGGCGCCACGGGCTGTGACTGCACCTTGCGTGCTGAGTGTAAAAGTGGTGCTTTGTTGGCCACATCGAATGACGGTATATTAGGTGGCATGTGCAATGTCGCCTGCCCTTCTTCCTATAGCCTAGTTAGTTTTTTGAGTGTAGTAGTTTTTTGATGTACCCACCAAAGCCTGGGCCCAGTCAAGTACCATGGCTGGCGTCAGCTGCATAGTACCTGATGGTCCGACATATGTAAGCCCTTCATTGTGCTCGTTCTTGTAGAGTCTAGTAAGCTTCATTTGCCACTGAGCGAGATGGGTGTCCAAGTCCGAAGCAATTTTAGATGACGGAGCCTTGTCAAATACATTAGA
>JBBPLG010000239.1:1649-31520 GCA_038089695.1 Xanthoconium separans | reverse complement strand
CTCTCTTTTTTTTAATTGCCTTTGTCATGCGTTTCTGAACTTTGTGTAGACGATCGAGCTGGAGACGTATCCAGAGACGCAGTCGACCCCGTCGCACTCGCAGGGAAGCATGCTGTGACATGTCTGGGGGAAGAAGAAGAAGAAGAAGACACCCTGTTCCGTTTTTTTCGTTCCATGCTACATGGCGGTTCGTTGACGCTTTCGTTTGTCGTGCGTGCGTGCGTGCGTGCGTGTCCTTTTACTTTGTTCTTCCCTCAGTGGGCTCTTCTTTTCGCGACTCGAGTAACCTTGACTTGGCTTGACACTGGATGGAGTCAACGACCGGTTCAAACGTAGAACGTGTGGGCAATGTATACTTTGGAAGAGATCGAAAAAAAAAAAAAGAATTAAAATACAAGTCAACCACCAACATTCAATTTTCTCCCCTCCCAAGCTTGTCCAACGCCTTCACCCCCTGCTCGAACCACTCCTCTCTCGATATCCAAAAATCGTTTCTGTTCCGCATGATGTCCGCCAGGACGGCACCACCCAAGAACACCATGTGTTTTCGACGCGGTGGATCTTCGATCCGGATTTTGAATTTCTGGATCCCCCCACACACATTCGTTAACACCGTGACACACGCACACAAGAAAGAGACATCGTACATTGAGTCGCGTAGGGTCGCCGTTGAGCACGCGCGTGAGATAGAGTTGTTTCATCTCCTTTTCGAGACGGCTCGGAAGACCGGGGTACATGCTGGACCCGCCGGAAAGGACGATGTGCTTGTACAGCTCGGCACGGATGTCCAGGGCCGCGGCGTTGATCGTTTGGAAGAGCATCTCTGTTTGGGTGTTTCATCGCCAGCGGTCAGGAAGAGAATCGAAAATGCAAACGTACCTGCGACGCCTGGCTGGTCGACGTCGACGAGGTGAGGTTGGAACATGCACTCTGGCGCTTCGAAGCGCTCCGAGCCCACTTTGATCGTCCGCCCGTCGGGGAGCTCGAGGATGGATGAGCATGCGTGTCTGTGATCGGATGATGGATCGATCCCGTACCGTATAACTTTCCACAAGGACCGTGGTTTCTTCTGCAAGCTTTTCATCGAGCTCGAGGTCGTAACTAGCATGGCAGGGTATATATCTCAGCGACAGAACACGGATGGATGGGCCACTCACCTGACGTAGCATAGTTTTTCCTTGATCTCGCGCACGGTTTCAAAGTCGGCCGTACGGTTGAAGGCATACCCACGCATGAGCAAGAGTTTGATCAAGTATCGCGTCACGTCTCGACCAGCGATATCCAGACGGCGGGTGAGATGTGGAATGGAAAAGCCGGCATACACAGGAACGATGTGTGTGACACCATCGCCCGAATCGACGACGACCCCCGTCGTCAGACCTACACCCCCCCCCAAGACAATCGGCATCACATCGCCATCGCACGGATCCAACGACGAACGTCACGCACCTTGCGCATACAGCGTCAACACGGCCTGGATGGCCACATACACGCCCTGAAACCCGTACTCCTCGAACATGACCTGCACCATGCGCTGCCTGTTCGCTTTCGGGTTCATCGGGGGCTCGGTGAGGAGCACCTTGCGCCCGCGTGGGTCGACCTGGAGCTTCGCGTCAAAGGTGTAGTCCCAGAGGTGTTTCATGTCGTCCCAGTTGCGGACGATGCCGTGTTCCATCGGCTGGGAGACTTGGAGGTAGTTGCGGTTTTGGGTGGCTTCGTCGCCGACCATGATGTCCTTGATCACTGCGGAGCCGACGCGCTCTTCGGCACGCAGGATGGGACGGCCGACGATGGAGGGAAAGACTTGTCGTTGTGTGGGTGAGGATGGGTTTGGGTGTAGAGCGATATCATGGCGCACCGTGTTCGGGAAAGTTGGAACCTGCATAGCCCACCTTGACGAACTGCGGAATGGGTATATCGGTGTCGTCGATGGGAGAAAACGGGACTTACACCTGTGCCATTGTCGACGACGAGCGGTGGATCCGAGTCCATGTTGACCAGGGTTGGGTTACAAGTTGATGGCGTCTCGCAAAGATCACCTCGTGTTTACGTTGCTTTGGCAGGCACTCAAGCAAGGTATTACAGTATTGATCCCATTAGTGTGTCCTTACGATACTGACGATAAATGACAGAAATGCAATCAACACAAAAGAGGTACAAGAGTTGCGCTCAGGACGACCCCCATGATGGTGGCTCTGATACTCACACCCGAGTTGGGGGTCGACGAGGCGGTGGGGCGAGAGGAGAGGGTGGGCGGAGTGTTAGAGATCGGGAGTGATGGCGACGGCAAGAAGGAAGACGTTGCACTGCGGAGTTGCAGTGGATTAAATGTGTGCATGGATGGCAACTCGATGGGAATCATACCTTGCGTTCGCCACGTCGAGTGCGATGGATTCGATGTCGAATCGAGTGGGCATGTCTTGTTCTAGAAATGTGATGCCTAGGGTGGTCGTTTGTGACGGTGGCAAATCTACTGCGACAATGAGAGTGATCGACGTGTTGAGCGTTGTCGTTATTGACACATCGGTAGGTTCGGCAGTCAAGGTAAAGTTGACGGTCGCATTCGAAGATGACGTAGTGCGGAGATAAAGAGCAGAGGCTGGTCGCGGTCGTCAGGCTCCGAGTTGACGTCCGAGCAAGCAGCTCACCTCTAAAGTTGAAAAACATTTGTGGTATCACGTTGCCAGCTTGTGGTATAGGGCCATCGGTGTAGACTATGGTGAATCCGGGTATGGTGTCATTAGATACCTGCCTGAAGGAGGGTGTGATCGGTTGTGGCGAGGGACAGGAAACGTTGTGAAACTTGCCATGGGCTTGTGCACCCTGCTAATATGGAGGCAGTGGTGCACAGCGGTGGGTTGTATATGATATCTGGGTTGATGCTAGATAAGACGACGTTTTGGTGTGCCAAGACTGGTAGAAAGAGTGCGAGGGTTAGACATAATAACCGAGTAAGCGAGTCTGGCATTTGGTGGAGGGGATCAAACGTGTACTTAGCTTTGAAGGGGCAGATATAAACCAAAAAGTGCCTTGTGTTTTATTTCCGCTCCATCAATCAAATCAATGTATCTCTTCCGTCGGAGTTTACACATTTGAATCGGAGATTGACTGTCACGAACCACATGGGTTAGATTAGTCAGCCGTCAATCCCCCTTCCCCCACACGTTTTTCGCTGGCCTTGTTGTTGCGACGGAGCTGCGTCGTCGTCGTCGTCCTCTTCATTCCTTTAAACCTCCTTCGCTCTTTTACGACTATCAAAAATGTGTGCTCACCGCGATTTTTTGTACAAACGTTTGCCGCATGACGCACTTGCTGCCCGTGTTAACCCCTTGCAAATGGTTACATCCCCCGTCGCTACACCAACCTCGGTCTCTTCGCCAAACGTGGCTGATCGTGAGTCTCTATTATTCCCTTGTCTTTTGGTTTCTGACACTTTTTTATAGCCAAGCACTCCACCATCGACCCAATCACTCCCATCATTCCACAAACTTCGGATACACCCACACCGTCCTCTGCCGAGGCTACCTCGCCCTCGTCCACCCCGGTTGCTTCCCCCACACCCAGTTCGTCTTCTTCGGCGTCCAAGTCTTCGTCAGCCTCGTCAGCCTCCTCTGCCACACCCGCGACTCTCTCCTCATCTTCCACACCGTTGGCCGTCACCGTGAGCCGCCATTTTCCCCTCTATCGAACATGTTGTTTACTCTTCTAGACTCCAACCTCTGTCAATGCAAACTCTCCCAGCACACAAGTCGTCGTCAATACTTTCACACATACTCCTACCACCCCCACCCTGTCACCCTCCACTACTTCCTCCCCCAGCTCTGGTGGGGTCAAGACAGGTGCTGTTATAGGCGGCGTCGCTGGTACTCTCGCTGCTATTGCCGTCATTGGTATTCTCCTCATGTGGTGCATGGTGCGCTTCCCATGGTTCTCACCTCACTTATTGTCTCTAAAAATATACATTAGCGCCGTCAAAGAGAAAGGGATATGGATGACTTTGACGCCCAGGCCTTCAAGCGTCAATCCGTTGTTCTGCTCGACGACCCGGTTGAGCCACCTCGATCCTTCAATCCCCGACCACCAACCATGATCGAACATCACAACGCATCCCCTGCCCTCGCTGCACAGGGCGGTTTTGGCGGTCAGAACTTCTATGGTAATTACGGCGAATACACTCAACAACCCTCCTATGCTCCTCCCGAGATGATTCAACCGGTTGGCTCTCCTCCCCCGCAGGCTTATCCAGCAGTACCAATGGGTTATCCCACGAGGCAACCTTCTGCCATGGGACGCCCTGCTTATGATCCTATGCAGCAGCAACTCGCTAGGCAACCCTCCAACGCCCAATATCTCACCCGCCAACCTACCTCTGCTACTGGGTATGCTCCTCCTGCCGTGCCTCCTGCCACTGCAGACCCCAACGCTCGTTATATCGATCTCAATCGTTCCAGCGTCTCCCCGTACCAGGCTGCGCAGTATGCTGACATCTCGCGCCAGTTGGGCACCAACGACCCCAACGGACACCTTCCCCATGAATCTCTTGATATACCGGACGACCCTTTGCCGAGTCCATTTGACGATCCCACCGAGGGGTCTTCCGTGCCGGCTGCCCCAACTCACGCCGCTGCACCTGTCCAGGCTACTGCTGTTCCTTCTGTGCAAGCACATGGGCACGCTACTCAGCCTCATCAACGACCTGAAACCGTCTATGAAGAGGTCGACGCCTACGGTGGAATCTAAGCGTTCTCTATGTCGCCAATTATGTATGTGTTTGCTGGTTCTATGACAGTGTTTCGAACACTGTACCGTCTCCGATCTACTTGCCGTTGTATTATCTTCGAACAATTTGCCCTCGAATATCTTTGCACATGTCCTTGCTGGTTTCTGCCGTTGTTCCGCTGCGACGCCAGACTGGTCTGCTTGTCGCATTGTTAATTTTTTCTTCTGCAAAACGTTTTACCCTTGTCCGAGTTCCCTCACTGGTCCCCTTGCCTTCTTTCACTACGACCGGTCCTCTTGCCTCGTGAAAGATCTCATTCAATCGATGGATGAGCTTTTACCCACCGGTTAACGAGCCTCATCTCGTCGATACCTTTTTTGTTTATAATCTTGACGTATTCCCCCGTTTCTTGGGATTATCTACGATCTCTTTCTTGTGTGGGCGCTGGATAGTTGTGAACATGGTCTTTTTTCGATGAGGGTTCGTTGTGGCTTGGCACGAGCGTATCTATAGTATTTATTTTACTACTTCAAGTTCTTGCGTGTCGGTAGAGTTGAATCAAAGTCCAAAGTCTGTTCGGAAACTGCTCGGATTCATGTTTTCCCCCCTGTTTCATCACCCAAGGTGCATACGTGGTGTATCTGAAACGCGTTCCTTGCCAGGTTCCTTTCAGGAGCGCGCGTTCCTAACCCCTGTTTCCCCGAGCTCGAGGGAAATGTAATTGAAATTGAGTGATTTAGTTTGGTTTGGCTTCGCCGACTGCCCAATTGAACAAGGGCCAGGTTCTCTTGCTTGGACGGCATTTAGGCGCTAAAAAATTAATGCCATTCGGTACGCCCGCCCACTGTGCTGTGAATAGAACGGTAATTCGTGGACACTTGGACATGCGATTATCCAAAAGTCAGGTCTTATTTATTTTTTGGTTTCTGGGTCACGGTTGAAGCATTGCATTGGCACATGCTCTGGCTGGCATGTCTCGGTGCCCTCGGCACCTGGGCTATGTACGGCATATTGTATCTGTATAGGCCACCTAGGGGTGAATCAATGTGCTCGAGGGGCGGCGCAATAGTTTCAAGGCTCAGCCTCCCCCCTCTCTCTCTCTCTCCGCACTCTTTTGTAGTGCCCAGTTCCTGATCCAAAGGGGAGGGGGAGGGGGAGGAGGGCAGTGTCTCCGAGTTGCGTTGCTTCAAAGGCTGGGATCAGCCTCTGACCGACTAAAAATATAATATTTTTAATTTAAATTTTTTAGAATTGTTGAACGATAACCCGTCGTTGCGCCTTCCGACGGGATCGTTCGGCAGGGGTCGAAATCGCCAGGAGAGAGAGAGAGAGAAGAAGAAGAAGAAGAAAGGTTCACGGCTCTTGTATATGTGTATATCGTATTGTACTCGTCTCCAGTTTTCCCGCTACGACCGGACGATCTGTCATCACCGACAGCCCCAAGAAAACGCGTCATTTAGATATTCCGAGTGATGCGAGCGGCCCCCCACTTGGAACTGGATGTACGGAAACACCCATGGCGCTCTTGTTTTGCCCGCCGGCGTCCAATGGAAAGCCTTTTTTTTCCCCTACTCCAGGAAGGCAATGCTGAAAATATATATATCGACATGACACACCGAGTTGAGATGATGATCCGGCGGCGGGTGCGTGCTTGACGGGTGCAACGCCTTGGAGCGTCCCGTTTTTAGTTTCCTAGCAAGGTTTCGTTTGTTCGTGCCCATGATATGACTTTCCGGCCCGTCATGGCCGCTCGGTGCGACAGTGACATGCAGTGGTGCACATGCGTGTGGGGGGCCCACAGAGGATGCATGATGCATGACGGCCGCCCCACGACAACGGCGGCCGACGCGACACGCACCCGTGTGATTGCGGCTGAGCTGCTCTAAAAAAAAAAAAACACAGCCCGATTGAACGCAATCACTGATCAGAGCAGCGTGTGCGTGTGCGTGTGTGTTGTGTGTTGTGACGCGTCGCTGGATGCCAGTGGACGGGCGTGGTGTGACATGGTGTCCATCAGGATTCAGGATAGTACCCAATCAGTACTAGTACTCTTGGCGTCACTGGAATCACTAGGCGTGATGGTGATGGTGACAGTGACGGATGCGTTCGCGGATCGACGGACGAGACGATGGTGGATGCTATCCCCCCCCCCCTCCTCCCGTTCTAGGAGCGAACGTGCCAGATGTACTAGTATCATGCACGAGCGGGTGGATCTACGCATGCAGCACGCGACCGGCCAGGCCTGGGGGGTCATCGCCGATAGTCGACGCCTTTGTCCTGAATGGATGGATTCAGAGGCAAGCACAAACACCCAACAAAGGCGTGTCGCAGTCACGCTGGCATGATACATGTACATGCATACATGCATACATACCTAGTGGATCAGATCTCGACCTTTTAGAGAGCGTCGTTAAGAACATCACCCCAAAGAGAGAGAGACGCACATGGTTGGACAAACCCAATGTCAGCAGCCTTCAACATGTCGCTGAAACCCACTTTCGTACGCAGCGTGCCGGCAGCGACTCAAGTTGGAACCTACACCGTACGACGCGAGCGAATGGCCCCCATGCGGGTCCGTTCAGGACCGTCGGCCTCCGTCCGTTTATTCAGAGACGTCGCGATGAAGAGATGGTGACGATGAAGCGTGACAAAACCGTGGAGGGACTTGTGAATTATTTTATTGGAGGTTTCGAATGTCCAAAAAGGTTGTATCGCGTCTCCAATGGATATATGACGTGCTCGCCGCACTGTGACCGACCAACAATATCATAACATCGAGTAGATGGTTGGCGAGATGAAAACACACCACATATCGCCGGGCAACAAAAAAAACGGCGATCAACGCGCACCATTGAAACGAGAACCGAGATGAACCCGGGTGACCAAGAGACGTGGACATTCAAGCCGTACAGGCGACTGATTTCAAGGATACGCTTTTCAAATATAGTGACATGGATTGAAGAGCGACAATCATCACCAGCCACGACGACGGCCACCTTTGCCCCACTTCTCCAACAGGAAAAGGGCCATGTACTCAAATACCTCCCTGTTGGCACCTCTCTTAGAGATGCTGTGGTCACTGTAACGCAAGGCGATCAGGCGTAAGCGATGCAAAAACGAAACGACAAAAAAACGTGTACGCAACCTGTCGGTAAACATTCTAAACCTGAAATTTCGGACTTGAGCAGCGGTGAGCATGTCGAGCAGGTGTGCAGAGTGTGCCAGGTGGACATTGTCGTCCCCGCTCCCGTGCGCGAACAGGAAGTCTATGTTCTTGAACCCTTCGACGTGCGAGATGGATGCGTTGACGTAGCCGTCGGGGTTCTCGATGGGCAGACCCATGTACCGTTCTGTATAGATCGAATCTGCGAAATGTGTGTGACACTCATACATGGATACGACGAAAAAGTTGACTGACCATATAATCGCCAGCTTGTCACGGGCTACCAGTCGAGCTATTGAGCAGCCAGATAGAACAGAGTCGAGCCAGACGTACTGCGATAGCCATAGACAAAGTATGTATTCCAGCATCCGCTTCGGCTACCTTGGATGCCATGAACCCGCCGTAAGACTAAAGTGGACAACCATGAGTGTCTGGTGGTTCACGGAGGGTTGTGCTCGTACCCAACCCCATATGCCAATACGCTTCCGGTCTACGTAGTCCTTTCCAGCCCAGATGCTGAGAAGAACTTGAGCGGGCAGGAAAATAATTGGAAAAAAAGAAGCACAGAATACATACCGTGCAGCATTGATTTGATCCCGAGTTTCCCAGAAGCCCATGTTGTACCTAACAGGATTGCGTAATTGACGGCCCTTGAGACCAGTCCCTCGCCCGTCGACGGAGACGACGATGTACTGTAGAGTGCAGACGAGGTAATCATGCCAGTCATGCTTGTACTCGACGTTGACTTTCTGACTCTCTGGACCACCGTAGCTATTGAAAATCAGAAAGAAAAATCAGGATACGATCCAGAACTCTGCACCCACACGAGGAATAAGACCGGGTACTTCGTACGCCCAGAGTCGTCCATTTTAGGCGGCCGCATTTCCTTCACGTTGAGCTCTGAGATCCGTTAAGCGACGGGGTGTTTGAAATCGGAACAAATGGTTCACCGTAACCATCACTATCAATGGTCGAGTACGTGATGGTTGCCGCTTCAAACTCCCCAAGAGTTGTGTTTAATGCGGCGTTATCAGTGAGGACATATTCAAAGTCTGTAAATCAAACAGTGAACTATGGTGCTCGATACTCCTTGAAAGACCGAAATTACCTGGTTTGTTGACGTCCACTACTCTTTGCCACGGAACATTAGGACCTGCGTAATTTAGTAGATAAAACCCCGCCTCAGGCGAAAAGCTGGCTGAGTATGAAGACGGCGTCGAATGGTCGGTTAGGACAGTCGGGGGAACCACTGAGTCAGCCTTCGGGGATGAGATCGGAACTGAGTACAGATGACGTTCGATAGATGGATGCGCAGCTTGAAAATAACTGTTTGAATTGATTTCTTTAGCATCATGTGCCAAGTAAGTAAACGGACATTAAAATCGAGCTTACATCAAACCCCGTTGGGCATCCACCGCTTGAATACCGTTTGTGACCTCCCACGGACCAGAAGTGAGGAAACGCGGTGTTGGGGAAGTGGCCGGGTCAAAGAGGGCAATGTGATTGTATCCATCTTGGTTCGGCACGATGTCCAGGTAAGCGGGAGATTCGCCAGATCGCAGGCTAGGTGGCACTGGATACATGTTCTGGCCCTGCGAGAATATCAATCACATGAGTACCAGGGCACGCATCAGCCAGCTGTTCTTTACTAACCGCATCAATCCAACCTTCATCGCCCTCTTCGCCGTCAACGCCAAGCTTTCTGACGACGTCGCCGGTTACTATTCCGCGGAGACCAGCAGTACGCAAATCAAAAAGCACGACATTGCCGTGATCAGCAGCTCTGGTTACTTCCTTCAACACCAATGTTGAATTATCAACCCAAGCAACCTGGTTAATAATGCTATTGTTTGAAGGGAAACTGTCAGACCATTTCAGGTCGACAACAGCTTCGTCCGCACCCGAGGTCGGCGCAGACCCCGGCCGACTCAGATAAGCTTCAAGATCAAAAACGTGCACGGACACGAGTGGGTTATTGTAGCCTGGCTTTGGGTATTTAATCACGACATCTTCCGTATATGGAATAACCGCATAGGAATCCTCGGTTGGGTTGTAGATAGGAAACTTGTATTCTTCGACAGCGGTCTCGTCGAGGCGAAGAAATGCGACCTTTGATGAGTCAGGAGACCACCAGAGGGCATAATCTTGCGTCAGAACTTCCTCCTCATAAATCCAATCCGGTACACCGTGGAATAACGACGCATTACCACTTGTGGTCACCCGGATGGACGAGGAGAATGCACTGTAAGCAAGAATAAAGCAAAAACTCGTCCATTGTCACGAAACACTCACGATGGCGACGGAAGAATGTAAAGATCATTGGAAGCGACGAAAGCAATTGATTCACCCGTAGGTGACCAGGTTGCGTATGCAGTAACTGGTGGATTGGTAGGCGGAAGGAGCGGAAAGGTGGATTTATTCTCCAGACTATGAACGTAGTAGTTCCCAAAACTCGAGTATCTCCATTGCTGGTACTCGCTGAGATCTCATTTAAGAATGAAGAGCTCGTACGTACCTTGTGATGATCCGCTTTGACGAGGATGTATTTCATGTCTGGGGAAAGCTTCCAACTCGTCCAATAAATCACCTGACCATTGTCCTACAATAATAATTCAACAAAGATGTGCGTGGAAAATGAAATGACAATTTACGTCTGTGATGTCGGTGAAGGAGACCAACAGAGTGGTCGTGTTTGTCTTTAGGTCAACAAGGTGAATATCGCCGTTCTGAAGGGTCGAGAAAACTCCATCCCCAGCTAAGGCTACGTGAGCAACAAACAGCAACGAACCAGTGATCGCGCACCCTCAGGGACCCAGTGAAGATCTTGAGTATGTTTGCCGAAGGTGCCGTTGAATATGTGGTCGAGGGATATCCTTCGTTCCCTTGATGCATGGTATGGCATCCCATGATAAAGAGTGGTTGCTGCAAAGATGCCAATGCAAGCCGACAGGAGCACCAACGATGCGAGAGAATATATGAGATATCTAAGAGCCGCTGGCCGCTAAGCATAGAATGAACTTGAGCGGCGAGGTATGAGGCTGCGCAAGGTACTGTACTGACTTTACCACCTCCCACTTTCAAGCTACTCCCTGGTTCAGACGCCCTGAATTCAACAGGGTCGAGAACGCCGCGTTCAGATTTGTCGAGAAAACGGTCTTCGTCATCTTCCTCTGAACTTGGAGGGTCAAACGGCCCGTCACCATAGTAGACTGGTGGTCGGACGGCACGCTCAAGGTTGGATGAGGGAATATCTACGAAATCTTGGTCAGCATCATTGTCAGAAACGCGTTCGTATTCTGGCTTGGGCATCGCAAGGATGCCAGTCTGTGGTTGGTTGAAGCGAAATAGGCAATTTTACAGTGATCGGATAGAGGTGTTATGTAATCTGATTACGTGTACACGTTCTTGCACTGAACGTTCAACGCAGCCCTGGGCCGGATGCCCTGCGCAACAAAATGGCACCTCCGAGACAAAGCAGCTGGGATCCCGCGTTGCTTATTTGTCAGGTATTACCATTTCTTACGGCCATATTCATTGTTTATAGACTTTGCTAGATCATTTACATGCAGACGTTGCATTACCTGACACTCTGTCTCCTCATCCCCCTACTGCTTACCGTCTTTGCGGAGCCCATTTCCCTGATGCATGAAGGAGGTTCTGCCAGCGTTGGTATGTAATTTCGTTTGCCGGCGTGCGTAACCAGGGTAATACAATGTCAATAGGCATGATTATGGACTGGAGAGAAATGGCTGGCCAACCTACTGTCCGCGGTGTCCAAGGTGAAGAGCGATGGAGCTCCTATTACGGCGCATGGAGTGGCGGAAAACAAGTGGGTAGTGGGTGGGAAGACGGCCGATGGGACGGACGGACAGACCCTATACGAGGCTGGGTCATTGCGGCATCCTGGTTGATTGCTTCTTCAGCAGAGTACGTGTTTCACGAGGCCTCATTTCCTGCTCTCACCCTCTCCTATCAACCAACAGTATCTACTATTTGTATGCTCTCATACGGCGGCCGCGTCTCATCTTGGACTTTGCATTAACATTAGTGTTCAATCACTTGGTACTCACGACATATTACTCAGCTTCCATTCCTACTTCATTCTTCTTCTGGCTTGTCATGTTTGCAGGGTCCGCTTGGACGGTAATAATGGCGGAGCAGCTCTGCGTGAAGAGAGAAATGACGGAAGGCCTGGTCATATCTGCTCCAAGGGATGAAGCGGATGAGATAGAGATGGGTGGGCTTCGTAGAGACTAGGTGAGTATCATGCTTCTTTTCCGATATGCCCCTTCCGTCTTATCTGTTATCACAGAGGACATTACAATGTACCAGTTATTGCGCATATACTCTACTTGTGACTATTAGATGTTCTGGGTGAAGGTTTTTCCAGCTACCGGAGGTTTTCTCGGACATGAAATCATGGTGTACGGTGCTGAAACCAAAGTTACCGAACTGTCGGTTTCCAAGGTCATTTTTTGCCGACGGTTCAAGCTCAAGGTTCGGTCTATTCACCAACGTGGTATGTTTCTGCTTTGCGGCGCTTGCTGCGGATGTCTTTTTCCAACAATATGTGGCGCCCTTCACTCAGCCGTCGTAGTGCAGTCACTGATCAAAGTATGCAACCCATTCAACTCCTTGACGTCGCTTCTTTTCATTGATGGTTGATTCCCAATACCCTGCAACGCTCATCTCCGTCGACCCGGCTGGTCCATCGGCAAATCTGCGACTGTTCCTCATCCAGGTAGTGATCACGTTCGAGTTGGCTGACACAGGGGAAACAGCATGCCATCCAGGGCTTCCTGCCATGCAGATCACACAACTTTTGTTAGCTCTCTTCATCAACAAGTCAGCGTTCCCTTTCAAAGTTTTTGGCAACGACGACTGGAAGATCGGGGTGATCGAACTAGCTTAACCCTCGCACACGAACGCAGGCGCCACTTCGCATGAACCCTCCTGCCTGAAACCACATGTTGTTAAGCCACTCACAAGGGAGGCGACGCCTGCTTTTACCCACAAAGAGCCTAAAGGGTTTTATGGCGGTCAGATAGTCTGTCCACGGACCAGCCACCGACGTTACAGTCGACTTGTGTGGCGTCATCTGCGATGCAGCGGTAATAATGGCCAGAGTCTGTTCACCTGCATACGTGGCGCCACCAGCAATGTGTCCGAGTTCTTTTTTTTTTTTTTTCCATAAGAGGGTAATCTGCAGTCGTTCTATTGCTATCACACAGACTATCGGGAAGAAGAAGCAATACATCCCCCTGTGATCTGATGCATCTTCGTGATAAATGCTATAGATTATCTACGCTATGAGAGAGCGGTGGAACGGAGCTGGTCCGTTGTTATCCTCCAAGTGGTCGGATCTACTACATAGCACGACTCGTTTGTGCCATCCTGCTGGTGACGCGTCAGTGGCGGAGGTCTACTCCGAGAGACCCGAGTCATTGAGCGAGAACACGGCTGCGGTGGCGCCCAGCATCGATCAGCAATAAGAGCTCATAGACCCACGCATCACCCGTGAGATCGTGCTGTAATGGATCGCGTGCGATGCTCACAAAAGATATCAATTATCATTCAAACAGGCAACATGATACAGTAGGCTCACACATACATATACGCGTAGCGAATTATGCATAATGTTATGGACCGTCATCAAGCCACCAAATGACTTGTGGCAGAGTCTAGACTTGCTGAGCCTTGACTACAATGACGAGTGGTAGAACCGACTCCCTCACAAACGGGATCCTGTAGCTCTCGGGGCCGTGAACGATGGATCTTGGCAAGCATCAGTACGAGTCAGCTTCGCTGCCGATAGAATAGTGGAGTGAAACTGGGGTCTCAAGATCTTTGAATCATGAACGTGAGTAGTGGTCGGTGTGAGAAAGAGGCACAGACGTCGGTTCATGAACGCGTTGCCAGATGGGGAGCTGCAACCACCGCCTTCATGCGAGACAGCGTTGCAGCCGAGTCGCCTCAGATGAGCGATGCGGCCACACCTCTCGCCACTGCACATTCCGAGATCCGGGTCGTGCGATCGCTGCTGTGAACCAGGCTTTGCTCTAGGCAGTGGGATCTGGGCGCATAGATCCGAAGATTTCGCTGCCTTTGAGAACGGGCGTTTGTCCCCTCGACAAACACGACAATCTGGGGTACTCAACCTTCAGGTATTCCATTCCCTGTGTCATACATCTCCCCTCTTTTTTGTTTTCATATCAAGCGGGGTAGCTATGACTCGCTGTTTCCAAGACCCAGGTCGTGCTTATGGTTTACCCATGTGATCAACTCAGTTCATTACGGGGGGACCGGCGGTCTTCCATTTGCGGCGTTCGACTGCTGTGGTATTCAGGGCCGCACCTCTCACTCGCTCGCAGCACAATGTTGTGGTCTGGACATATGCGTCGCCGTTGTCAGTCAAAGGGGGGCTGCATGGTGTTCATTTTATGTATTTTCCAACGACAGAGGCCCACATGAGAGAGATCACGGACTGAGATTCGCTAAAGTCGCAGTGGCAGGGTGTCAGTTCCTGGGTACATACACATTGCCGTAATGAGCGGGAAATAGCCCACTCCACTCGTAATAATTGTGGTCCGCCACAACCACAGGAATCAGAGGGGGAGGGGGGGTTGTATGATGCCGGTCTTCCCAGACCCCACCACCAACCAACGATCAGCCTGTACCGTACTACCGACCCAGATCTCATACTCGTTTTAGATCAGCGTAGACGTAAACCGGAATGCGGTTTTGACAGGTCTTTCTCTGGGAATCGGAGGCTGCCCAGCTGTGAGGCATGATCAGATTCACCTTATCTGAGTTTCCCTAGAATCTCTCCAAAATGAAGCAGCCGAGTATGGTATCCCAGTGGTCGCACGTCCGAAGCATCAATGCATCACATAGGAATTCTCGATTCCACATTTTTTTTTCCTACCCGGGAAGCATTACCGAGATGTAATACTAATGGTATTGATACCGCGTCCCATCCACTACCCTGGACATATATTTATGCACGAGGCAGTTTAAATCACTTAAATACCGACCGTGGCGAGTCCTTGACTCCCCGCTTTTCTCCTCTTCGCTAGACCCCCCGCGACATGGAGACCTTGAAAAATATGCTTTCCCCTCTGGGAATGAACACCAATGCCATTCAGGACACTCTGGTACATTACCCATCCGCTTCCCGCAGTCTAGATCTGACCTTGCACACAGAAACTCGTCGTCATTGGTGGGACTGTCGAAACAGCGAGAAGAGCTTCCGTCTCTGCCTGGAATGGCTTTGTCGATTGTACGTTCCCCGTGGTTCCTTTCCTAGCCATCCCCCTGGTCGCTGAGTCCCCCCGTTTGCCATAGCGTTCTTCCTGACTGCCCACTTTAGTCAAGAAGACTACCCATATGACTGGTGAGCGCGTCGTCTTCCCAAGTTGGGTGGCTTTGGACTGATGCCCGCCACACAGGTTGATGCATTGGTTATCCAAGGCAAGGCGGTTCGCTATCGCAGTCATTGCGCCGCTCATGTGGTATTTAGCAACCCGCGTGGGGCCGTAGTCGCGAATTTGAAATAACGACGCGTACCCTCAGTCGCAATGGTCTCACGCAGTCAACCACTGGCGACTTGGAAGATGACGATGAGGTAGAAGAGGAAGACGCTCTCGTACACGGCCGACGAAAGCGCAAGGTGGCGTTCATACCAAGTTTAGGTAGAGTTCACCACCCGCTACAGCTTCTGATCCACTTTTAATGACTCGTCGGCAGACACGACTCACACCATTTATTACCGTGGTCATTGGCTGAGGGTATGTATACGCCTATTATCACACTCGGCGTGGTCCTCGGAGAACTCATACACGTGCGTTTGAAAAAGATAACCCGAACGAAACGTTACCCAGACTATAGCCATGGCGCGTCACTCAAGATCAGGTTCGGACTTTGTTTCCCGTCTCACATCCGGTCTAACTCACATGACATTTCATAGTGTCGTCGCTCGTAACAATGATATCCTCAAGAAACTCGTCTTGGAAGCCAAGCGCGAATATGAGAAGGATGCTGAACATCGTGTGCATATTTTCATGGCAGATACGTGAGTGGACGGGTTCCGTAAGGCGATGATGTACTGACACGCGCGCGCTTATCAGGACCTATGGCTGTTGGAGATGGAACGGAGCTCGCCAGAAACGGCCACTGAGTTCCATTGTGCTCCAACCGGGGGTTAAAGATATGCTCTTAACCGACTGCAAAGACTTCCTGTGTTCAGAGGATTGGTGAGTGAGGTCTAGATGTTTCCCAGGCTATTATATAATACGCTCGTTCTCCTAGGTATGCCGAAAGGGGTCAGTAAAATGCAATGATGCGATAATTCCCGCTCATCGGGTTCACGTATAGGTATTCCTTTCCGCCGAGGATACCTTCTATATGGTGTTCCAGGAAGGTATGCCACCCTCGCGTGATGTCACGCGCTGGTCACTGATCCATCCTCATCCAAGTGGGAAGACATCGTTGATTCATTCATTGGCTGGTGAGCTGGGTTTGGACATCTACGTCGTCAGCCTGTCGTCGAAGGGGTAAACATAGTCGTGGCCATCGTCCGAGACTCATTCTGACAAATTTTCACAGGATGAGTGATAATACGTTGACGACATTAATGGGTCATGTACCGTCTAGGTCGGTAAACGTATTGCTTTCAAGGGGGACATGCTAAGCTATTCCACTTCAGATGTATCTTGCTTCTTGAGGATTTGGACGCTGCTTTCACGCGTTCTGTCAGTCGTGATTCATCATCCACTGGCGTGCCTACGACAGCGACGACCACATCTAACAATAATGAGACGAATGACGGCTCTACGCTTAGTCTTAGTGGCCTTTTGAACAGCCTCGACGGCGTCGCGGCAGCGGAAGGCCGGTGAGTGGAGTGATGCATCATGCGCTGTGTGTTGTTACTCACGCCTCCGAATCTACAGCTTGCTGTTTGCCACAACTAACCATATCGAGCGTCTCGATCCAGCGCTCAGCCGACCAGGTCGCATGGATGTGTGGGTGAACTTTACGCATGCGACAAAGTGGCAAGCAGAGGGCATCTTCAAGTGCTTCTTCCCTTCCAAGCCCACCACCACCGCCTCGCCATCAACAGGGGCCACGTCATCAGAAAAGACTGACGTGTCCCAAAAGAACTTGCCTATCCCCAAACGTAAGGCCCCAGCGTACTCGATTCCAGTGCTCGAAGAGTCTGAGATTGCGGAGCTCGCGAAGCGCTTTGCTGACGCCATTCCCGAGGGCGAACTCAGCGTGGGTATCTTCCCATATAGAATCCGACTCCCGTTCCCTGACACCGCATGCAACCCTAGGTGGCAGCATTGCAAGGGTACTTGTTGAAGAATAAAGTTCGGCCAAGAGAGTGTGTGGACGAAGTTGCCGAATGGTTTGTAGAATGCTTCCCGAAGATCTCCGAACATATGGCATTGTGTTGACATCACCCGCTCCCAGGATTATTCAGGAGCGTGAGACACGCGAAAGGCTCAAGAAAGAAAAGGCAGAGGTGCGTTTCCACACGGATGCCAAATAACTACAATCTGAGATGGTTGACGTTTTCCGGCGTAGCGCGAAGCCAAGGAAAAGAAGGAGGTACGCAAAGCGACATGTTGGATCCTCACAGACCACGTTGACTGACTTGACACGTGGCTTGCCAGGCGGAGGAGAAGGAACGTAAAGAGGTGCAGTCTCATTCCCTTTTCCATTCCGCCTCTTTCGTGTTGACATGGCCCATAGAGGGAAGAGAAGTTCGCCAAGGAGGTAAATTCAACACGTTTTCGTCACCACGACGCGCTTGTGTGCTGATCCCCTTTCCCAAATGTAGCAAGAAGAGAAGGAGCTGCGCGAGGTGAGCGTGACTCTTATTTTTTTTGCCATGTGGGGCACGCTTGCTGACACACCCATCTATTCTCTGCGTCCACCAGAAATTGGACCGAAGGGATCGAACCAAGTCCAAAAAATCCCATCGTGCCGAAGCCGCGATGAAACTCGACAGCACTGCCTCATCCACCGCCGCCGCCACGAGCACGAGCACGAGTATGTCCCCTGACGCCATCATTTCCGTCACGCGAACCGAATCCGCGTCTTCCTCGGAGTCGGACATTAGTAGCGGGGGCATCGAAGCGGACACGGAGGAGAGTATGACGTCGGAGGAGGAGCCAGACAAGCCTGCCGGGGCCATCTCCGAGTCGTCCCTCACGACCATCTCGTGTTCGACCGTCGCCGGTGCGAGCAGTAGTAGTAATAGCAGGGACAAGTGGGTCGCCGTCAGGGGACAGCTGGCGTCGTCGTCGTCGTCTTTGGAGACGTAGAAGGAGACGTGCGACAATGTGGCCTTCCAAATGGAGGGCGTTGTCCTGTGTGTGCGCGGTTTTGCCAAACGTTGGACAGTCTTTTTTTTGTTGGGGGCTTTTTGGGGTGCGTGTCATGTACGTTGTGTGTGTGTGGGAGGAGCTAGGATCGTTCACTGCTTCCTACCCCTGGACCACCACCTCGTACGCATCCACCCTTGCGGGTCTTGGAGTCTTGTTGTGTGCCATTGCGAGTGCTTTCAAGCATCGTGGCTCCGGTGTCAGTACTTACTGAGTCCAATAAAGTAGTGGGTGTATTTTGGCAGTCCAATGTCCGCACGTCGGGGGTGGGGGAGAGTGGAAGTATATATCGCATATTGCATCTGTCAAAGAGGGGGTTTAGGCGCTTGTCGGGTATCTCGCACGCACGTTCCAATCTGTGGGTCTCATTTCTCACATCTTATTATGACACTTGCCCGTCGAACGTCGCTCCGCGTTTCTCAGTTGGGATTGCATGACAACAACGACAACATCAACAAAAAGAAGAAAATAAAACACATCCTCTAGAGCGGTTTCAAGTTGACGTCAGAAAGCGTCTTGAACGCCTCCTTGTACGCGTCCAAGAGCGCCTTGACCCTCGTCCGCTCTGCGACCAGCGCCTCGTCCTCGCTCAACAAGTCTGAAAACAACTCTGGCTTGTACAGCGTCGCCACCAGTCGGTTCTGCACTTCCCGCGTCGAGTGATTGACGAGGAAATGCATGATCGCTTTCGGAACGAGGTCTTGGATGCCCTGACGGACGATCGAAAAGTACGAGGCGATCAAGGACCGGATGAGCGACGTCTCCATCTCCTCTCGGTGCGTCATTTGATGCGAAGCGCCATAGTTGGACGCGGACACCTGAAAAAAAACCAGTGAGTCACCTATCACCTAATATACGAGAGGGGTGGTTGACACTCACAGCCTCGATGTGTTTACCCAGGCTTCTCATATCGTAGGCCGCGTTATTGCCATCCAGTGTGCGTTTGCCAGCCATAAGCCCGGTAGGGCCAGGTGTGTCCGTGTTTGATACATCTCGGCCCGTGGGCGCAATAGCATGTGATCGTTCGAGGCTAGAACTACCGACGGGACCGGGGCCATTCTGGCCAAAGAAGTAATTCAAAAATGTTTCCCGTGCGGTGTGAGGTGATGAGTTGGGACCACTCGACAGACTGTGGGATTGTGTCTGTGGGAGCACGGATGAGTGCCGAGGACCGTGATGGGGCTTTGACGATTTGGTCGAGGTCACAGTGGCAGAGGATCCTGTGTGGCGGGCCCGATCGTGGAGTGTTGATGACACAGAGCGCCCGTCTCGAGAAGGAACCCCATTCGCAGCTGTCGGTTCTTCGGTAGAGGATTCATCCCCATCCTCAGGGGTCTGTGTGCCATTTGTCGGTTCAGTACTAACAGGCTGTGTAAATCAAAACCCGTAATTGAGTCACAGGAACCGCACAGCGCATATCAGAAGACTCAGATCAGACGAAGTGTAGATAGAGCTTACGCGTGGCGGGATGGGTTGTTTGGAAGCTTGAGACGTCGCCGTTTGTGCGGCCACTGCGGAGCCCGATATGAATGCGGGATGATTGGTGTTGATGTACGCAGCCTGAATCTCAATGAGACTCTGTGCATAATCCGATGTGGGACCAAGGCGCTCGCGCAAGAGTTCTGATACGCATTCGATTAGTTGCGCATGAAGGCGAGGGAATCTCTCTAATTCCTATGACCAGTATCAGATATACCACGGATGCTTTTACAAAGGTGACGAAAGTGCATACCGGGCTTGTACAATTATGGCAAAGTTTAACAAGTTCTTCATAGACGAGTTCTACGCATCGTAGGCTCGGAGCCTCTAGGAGTTTAATCTGGGGCTTCACCAACAGATCAAACGCCGCTTCGGGGACAAAAAGGCTAGGTCGTGGACCAGTGGAATTTCGGATTGCTGTGCGGATATCTTGATTATCTAGGCCGGCTGTGGATTCTATCGAAGCAAGTGCATGACCGAAGACGTCGTTGAAAATGTAGTATATCCGTGCACCACCTGATAACTCCTTAGTGGACATATCCACTTTGGTACCTTCAATGGACGCGATAAAATCGTGGGCAAATCGGTTCATCAGACGCAAGATCAGCGCCCCTTGCTAGCACAGGATGAATCATTGAATAAACCGCATTTAAGGTCTAACTCACCTGGTTCCTGTCACCGAAGATTGCAGCGTCACCGAACGAGTTGAGTTCTTGTTGCGCCTGACCCATCAGCGTGTTCAACCGCGCCTTCATATCGGGGAGTTTCTCCCTTATATGGTTTATCAACACCTACACATATCAGGTTAGTTGGATCGGATAGCCTTTCAAGATGACCTTCCATACCTGGTTCAACGTCCGGGCGAGATACTTTGTCCCGTTTTTATGCGCAATATTTCGGTATGCGGCATGATTTTTGAAGAACTCGGTTTCCGAGTCGAGAGCGTCCGTCATACTCTTCTCCGAGATGATATCCTGCTGGCTTCTGTTGACGACACCAATGAAGCCCAGCTTGAGAGGATATACGCGTCCAGTCAGGATATCGAGTGCATTCGTTCCGGCATCCATAATGTCAAGCTTCGTCAAAACACCTATCGTCCGACGACCTTGGGGATCAACACTTCGTGCAAGCTTTAGTGAATCCGAGTTGGCAAGGTCGACGTTGGCAGGAGAGACAGCAAGAATGACGCTTTGAACGGCATCAATCACGAATACGAAGTAGCACTTTTCTATTCACCTGTTGGGTGCTGAGATATACTCCGTGACGACGTTTCTAATTTGGCGTTCGATGTCACTGGGTTGGTCGCCTACCGGAATCTCGAATGCATATTAATCAACAGGAGAATGTCATATCAACTGCAGCATGTGTATACCTTTGTCAGTCCCGGCAAGTCTACCAAGGTCAAATCCAGTACGTTTGGACTGTATATCCGGAGCGAAATCGGTAGGCGGCTGATTCCTTTGTTCTGCCCTGCAACGCGGTACGTCTCTTGTTCGATTTCCCGACGAATGTCGTTGAAGTCCGTGAAGCGTTTATCGACGTGAAGAAACTGTCCCCATTCGGTATAAGGAGGTGGGCTCGAGGAGGGATCGGGTGTGGGAGTGTGAATAAGTTGGAGGACAAGGGGCCTACGTGTGACGATGCCTTGACCACGAGGAAGAAAATCTCGTCCGACGATGCTAAATGAAACGTCAATGGTCGAGAGCGAAAACATAGCTTGAGACATACGTCTCCAGTACGCTCGATTTACCTGCTGACTGGCTGCCGACCTGATTAAAGCTTAGGAATGTTTTTGTGGGAATGCGCGGGACAACTCACAACAACAAGCTGGGGCATATCCAGCTCGCCACCTGGGCGAAATAATGTCACCCACTGCCTGAGAGTAGGTATACGACTGGTGGTACACACCGAGATTGCTGAAGGTGTCCTGAAGACGATTGACCAGCTTGATCAAGTCCGAATCCATCTTGCTAGCAATTCAGCACGGTTGGGCCAGCAAGATGATGGTGGAAAGAAGGAAAGCTTTGTCTCCCGAACGCGTGCTGAGATTTGCTCCGAAAAGGCGCGCCAACGCGTCGCCACGGCTCACCTTGCTTGGCCATATTTGGTCTTAGTCCAGTACAGTATGTAGCACGGATGGAAAGTCTGGTTACAAACGGTCCTTTGTACCATAATCTAGTAGCTAGTTACGACGTGGTATCCATCTAAATTGCCTTTTCTTTGACCAGGCCTGGTTGCAACACGGGTGAGACGAATGGACGAATAATCGACGGCGATATCACTTACGCTCGACCTCCGTGATGGCATTAGTGAGAATTTCCTTCTGCATCTTCTCGTCTCTGAGGCCAGCCAGGACTTTTGCGATCACGGTTTCCGCCAGTTCAGCCTGTTCGCTCTCCTTTTGCTGCTGCTCGTAGCGGACCCAGCTGTCAAGGACGGATTTAAGCTCGCCAGCCAATGCAACCTTTTGACGTTGCACGAAAGCCTCGTTCTCCAACTTTGCAGTCTCCTGCAGCACACAATTCATGACACTAAATATACGACAAGAAGGGACGGCTCACCTTTGAAAGAGCAAACAGACCCTCCGTGAGTGACACGACATCCTTCATCTGCTCGACAGAGTCGATGCGGTCCTTGACTGCTTGTGTGTGACCAGCGCGTGCATCGTTGAGGACAGCTTTGATGCGTTCGATGTGGCCGTTTGCCCAACTCTTGTACGGTTCTTGAATTGCCTGCATGGTCCGTCGAACACCTTTGGCAACAAACCCAGCACCACACATACCCGGTATAAGTACGCAAAGAGGATGAACGTGCCAACAGCCACGACCGTCTCCTCATTCACAACGTAGATTTCTTGCGAGATGGCGGTCGCAAGGAGACCAGTTCCCAGAAGAGCGGCGCCAGTCTTGGTGATGAGGCCCGGAGAAGATGGAAGAGTGTTGATGATTTCGGAGGCGCGTTCTGCTGGTGGTGGAGGGTTGGTGCTCATCGAACGACTACATAAACAGCGTTATTTTGCTCTGTTCCTCAAGTTTGTTGGATAGACATACGCAGAAATCGTCCGAGCGACAGTGGGCACCGCATGGGGTCGAACTAGACTAGTTATCGCGCCGTACACAAAAAACATTAAAGCCAAGCACTCACCCGAGGCTCTGAGGGAATTAAGGGCAATTCTGGACGCCATAGAGAAGATAAACGTGTAGCACTTGTCCTCGTAGGACTTGGAATAGCGTGGGAACAAAAATATTCCCGAATTGTCACGAGCATGTTGTTGGGTTATGTAATCTCTCATACTACTACCAGGCTTAGTACTCACTCATTAGTGCAATTCAATGTTACTACTACTGCCTACCGCTACTCCCGATCGGTGGTAGTATCCACTAAAGTCGCGGCATCCATAGTCTAACAAAAAAAACGGGTTACAGATCGGCAGCCCTGGATCTCCTCGAGAAGATCGCACCCCTGCCAGTTGTACCTCGGCTCAGACGTATATGTAAATGCCATCGTTAGTATCCTTTCTAATAGCGCCCGCCGCGCATTGTTTCTCCACCCGTAGTGACCCAGCTATTATCCAGGTTTCCGTTCCATGCACTCTGCAGATCAAGTCCTATCGCTTCATGTCTACAAAATTGGTGGGTTTCTTGGGGATGATAGGATCATCAAAGCGCAAGACAAAACTACGGACGCGTGAGTATTCCTTTTTTTGCCAGTCGTCGATGGAACAATCATGCGATCAACCATCATTGTAGGTATTACCTCAAAGGGAGCAGGGGGGACACGCAATGGCAGTTCACCCTCCATGCTGACGGGTCCGACGGAGAGATGATCTGCCGAGTTTCGTCCGGTTATATAGGACCACCGTTGACATGTGACCTGTCTCCAGGACCAATTCTCGTCGACATCCTTTCCCAACGACGGCCGTTTCACATCGAGCGACGACGTGGCACCCCCGAAGGCACTCGCTGGTTTCGGGGGCCAGATAATAAGGAGTATCATTGGCGGTTTAACACGCATCTATGGCGGGATGATATGCAGGTGCGCTCGTGCTGTGCTAAAATGGATTCTGTGGGAACATTGGCGGGCTACTAACCGGTACCTTTTTCAGTGTTTGAACCCCGATGGGCAGATTGTGGCTACATACCGTGCTACTGCAATGGCCATATCCAAAGATGGCGAGCTATGCATTTACCCAGTACGGAATTGCTCACATGTTATTTGGCATATTCACGCATCGGAATGATTAGTCGGGTCAATTCATGATCGACCTCTTAGTCGCTACGAGCCTAGCGATACGGACACCCGACTACTAGAACGTAACCGGGTGAAATTTATTGTGAGTGCTTCGCGATCAACCGTTGCTTGTATGGGTATGACGATTGAGCTCACTCCCCTCGCAAAAGTTGACCCCCACGCATACCCTCGTGTACTTGCCGCACGCGAAGGATACACCGAAGTTACGCGCTGCGGAACCCGCACGGCCACAAGTGTTGCGCCAATCGAAACAGAGTTCCGATGCACAGGATACCGGCCAATCAAATTCAGGATTGAATTGGTGTTGAGCTACCCCTCTTCATTAGGGCAACGTCACTACACAATGGTCTCTATGTATTCTCAGCATTCCGGATAATAATAGCGGATGCTTGGAAAGCTTTTTCTTGCGGATCTGTCATGGACTTATTTTCCCACTAGCTTACATTCGTGGCCGTCATCAGTAAGTTCACTGCATATAGACTGCACCCGGACGTCGCACCGCACCTCTGGTACTTGGCTTAGCAACCCATCATTAACTTTCTGCTTTCCTGTCGCAGCGCATGCTCCAAAGTCAATGACGCTTATCTGGAAATAGTTCGGGCTAAATACAGCAGTCACTTGCAGCGCCGCATGGGATCACCGTCGTTTTGATCTTCTATACATAAGTAGGCAAACCCAATCCGCGATGCGACGTCTTCTCCACCCAGCGCCGGCACCGGAGTCCCCCCGTGTCTCCGCCGCGGATCCGTCACACGAGAGAACCCGCCACGCACCTCGTTATCGACCAAGGCTTCGACGACATAACGCTTCGAACCAGGTTGTCCTTGGCGGGCATGTCCACGTCCGGGACCAATGTGTCTCGGCCGCTGTGTTTCCACGTCTATCGCATCGGTGGTATATGGAGCGACGACAAAGTCGTCAGGGCGGAGGACCGACAGACACCCAGGTGAGCGTGAGCGCTCGCCACGTCGTCGTGTATCGTAAGATGGCGCGCACGACGGGCCCATGAGTCTCGGAATGGCCCTCCTCTCTCCCCGTCGAGCGCCCGTGCGAGCCGTGCCCCCCATTTACGCATGTACAGCCCGCCGTGTAGCTGGGTAGGCTGACACGATCGTTTCGTTTTTGTATGACAGATACTTTCTCAAAGGGACGCGGCTCGCAGGGAGCTGGCGGTTCGCGCTGCACGCGGGCGGCCCCAACGGCGTCGTCGTGTGCCACGTTCGATCTGGGTACCTAGGCCCGCCGCTGATAGTCACCACGCCGGCGCCCATCCGCATCACCATCGAATCGGAAGGCGAGACGGTCCAAGTGCACCGCGGGAATAAATCCACCGACGGCATGTATGCGTTCAAGGGGTTGGACGATGAGGAGTACCGCTGGCAGCCGCTATCGCGGTTATGGGGGAACAGGATAGAGGTGCGTGGATGATCGATGATCCCTCTCAAGGGGGGAGCAAGACAGCAGATTGGCTAAAGGGCGAGCGTCCTATCTACACTATGTAGTGCCTGAACTCCCAGGATCAGGTTGTGGCAACCTATCGCATCACGCTGTTTGCGATATCCAAGGACGGGGAGCTCCGTATCCACGAGGTGTGAGAAATCTGTACCGATGCATGTATTTGCTTAATGGGCACGTAGCCTGTTCAGTTCATGACCGACCTTATCGTTGCGACTTGCCTTGCTATGCGGACACCGGATCACTAGATCTGTCCATCCTCGTTCTTCTTAATTTGCCATGCATACCGGATTCTAGAGCTTCTCTCCCTCGTCATTGGTCGGCATACATGACACTTACCATGATTGTACATTATTACAATGCTGCGCACCTCGCTGTCCCCTGTAACTCTATATCAGGATCGGAAAACACACATACAATCTCTTCGCGAATCATGACACCGAAAAACGAGCAATCGAACGTGTTACATCTCTGAATGAGCAAAAAACACCGTCACCAAACATGGTGGAATGCCATCCCCCGATGAGTCTTCCCCAGTTCGAACAAGGTCGCAAGCTGGCCACCGGGAACCCCATTTTTCTCCGCTGATTCGAGCAGACGGCATCGCATCCGCCGCACCTCTTCCATCGTCAATGCGAGCGCGTCGTTCTCGGACTGATTCCCATTGTGCAGCGGAGGGGGATCGTCGTTTACCCTCGGGGAGTCGGCCCGGGACCCCAAGCGCGAACCCGAGTCTTGGGTTGCTTCTGCAGTCGAATCATCGGACCCCTTTGCTTCGTCACGCGATGCCCGGGTCTCGCCATCTAATCTCGGTCCATTCTCGATCCCCCGACGCAAACTTTGTTGTGCGGGTCCGACACCTCTATCATCCTTGGGGTCCGGTCGTCGGGGGGAGATCGTATACACGCAGACTCGGGCGTGATCCGCAAAGCTGATCTTTTTGGGCGTCTTCACCTTGTTGTCCGTGGACTTTACGACCGATAGTATCGTAGCCGTATCTGCAGATTTCGTGCCTTGCGTCGCTGGGAAAAGAAAACGTCTGGTGGGCGGTGGCAGGTTGGTAAAGTCGATCGTGCGGACGGGCGGCACTTTCTCTTCGCTGTCAGTAGATATGGCTTGCGACTTCGAGATATGCGCCTTTATCGACGGACGACGATAGGATACAGGTGGTTCCGCGTCGACAAGAGGCTTGTCAGGAGTATCGGGCGACCGCACCGTGGTTAGAAAACCATGCAGTCCACCGAATCTTCCAAATACGTCGTCGTCCCTCGGTGCAACGTGGTGATCTCGGAGGCAATCGGGTCCCGCTCCTTGTGGTACTGCTACGCCTCTTCCCCCATCTGGACTAAACGATGGATCGAACCGAAGCTTGCGTTGCTTCCTCGGCCGCCGTGGCATACCATCCTTGTCGAACCCAGAGAATACAAGGGAGCCGCTTGGTGAGTCGAAATACGCTTGTTCTCGATTACGTTTTCTTGGAATGCTGGTAGGGGTGCTCGGGGTGTCGGACGTTTGGACGAGGGTTTCGCCAGATTCGCCAGGTTCAACATCGATGGGTCCTCCTGGCTCGGACAGTGGGATGTATATCGGCGGAGCGAAGTGGCTTGTCAACTTGTAAGGAAGTTCGGGGACGAACCTGCCTATAGAGGGGCATTAGAGATTGGGTATGTACTTGGAGCCAATCAAGAGGGGTGAAGGTGATCCTACGAGGAACATTCGCCTGGAAAACAGAATTTCCGCCTACCATCGAGAATATACTCTGAGATGGGTACCTGGAACGCCTCGTCGACGCAATGTAAGATCCACCCTGCATGAATTACCTACGACACAAGTACGCAGTGTTGATATTAGCGCATACAATCGACCATATCTCGCATCTAGCACCATATATGCGTACCAGAACAGACTTGGCAAATAGCTTGGTAACCCATGGCTCTGAAGGGTCGATCGCAAAGAAGTACCGAGCTCGCACGTCCAACGTCGTGCCCGAAGAAATTTCACCCCCGTGGGCGACTTTATAGATCGCTGGTTAGCGCTCGCGTCCAATGGTTGCCCGGCACTCACCCCACTCCTCAATGAAAGTCCTCGGGACGAGATTGCTGAAATATGCTGGGATGCGACGTTTTGTTGTACATGTTCAAGTTGCTGGGTAGATTATCAAGATGCTCACATACTCACCAGATCCAGAAAACAACGGCAGGTCAGCGTATTCCTTGTTGTGATTGGTCGCCCGAACACCCAGTATATTCTTCAGCGCGGTAAGCATGGAAGTTGTCGATATAAAGTAAATCCCTTGGCGGCGGCGGACACGCGGTTGCTGTGAGCGTTACATAAACCAATGTAGGTGGCAGTTGGGCGGCCAAGTATTTGGTCCGCATTCATGATCCGGACCTCTTCGTCCTCTTACAGTGGACAGCGGCCCGGGTCTCGAGCACCGCTCTAGAATGTCTAGATTCATACCCTGCGCAGATGAGTCGACTTTCACAAAACATATAACAGTTGCAAGATGAGTGGGTTTGACAAGACACGAAATGAATGGCAGATATCATACAAAAGAGAGGAAGAAAAGACATGTACGCTGGTCACGAACCCACCCTCTACTGTTATTGCGGGTGAGACAGAACCCACTGCCATAATTAGTCAACGAATCTTCCGTACTACTAACTATCTTCGTTAAGGGTCTCAAGACCGTGTCATGTAGTCGCGATTGATATTGAGCGACCAGCCATGAGGTTATAAGGGAGCCTTTTTCTACGCCGGCCGCACCGAACGTAGGTTAAGCAACCAGACCAAAGAAGTGAAGCCTAGAAGCCTCACCCTCCTCAAAAATTATTTGGTAGTGTTCCGATAGCACACCCTCGAAACATTGTTCACGAGAAAAGTCTGCCTGGTATCTCTGTCATTTTTGTGAAGGTAAGACATGCAAGACTACGCAGCTGACAACAAACCATCATCAACGTTTCAATCCGTGAGCTATCATGCGTGAGCGCAATCATTACACGAGGCTCCTGGCGAGAGTTATTGGATAGTGACCTCGACTAACGAACCTTCTGTAGCATGTATTGGTTGATCAAATATCCTGGATGGAGAGTCTAACAAGTATCATGACAATGCATATATGATGACCATTAAAAGACAAACCTGAGGTACATCCGATACGCGATCAAACGTCATGCGGGTATCCATGTAGAGTCGATTGGGATTGTGGAGAAATCTTGATCCACCATGGCAATATAGACTCTAATGGTCTTCCTCATAAGAGATTTGGAATCTCGTCCCGTGAAACAATGCATGGCCAGCCAGCGGTAAGCTCTCGCTACAACGCACTACTGGCAAATTTGGTCTACACAACATCGGAACGTTGTTTTTATGACCTGGATTGGCTTTGTCCTGCTACTCCGAGGGACCATGAAGGCGCCTTATGAGGGGTTGGTTGCTTGGTGGTGGCGGCAGCAGCGTCAGCCGTGGGGTGCGCGTCGCCACTGTCGTGTCATCGTCTTGCCGCCCTTGTACTCGCGGTACATAGGTGGTGTAGTGGTGGCAGCAGCGTGAGGTGTGCGTGCATCACTGTCGTCGCCGTGTCGCTGCCCTCGTACTTGGTGGTGACACAGCGGTGTGCGTGCGTGGCGATGTCGCGTACACTGAGTGGTGAGGGGGAGGGGTGGTGTGGGAACTACTGGCGAGGGCGATGGTGAACAATGCCAACCCGCGTACACCGGGCTCGGGGTATACCCGTGCCGTTCCCTCACCAATACGTACCATACAGGACTGATGGTGGATGTGTGAGCTGCGAAGATGGCTTCAGTCTTGTTTGAGCACTGGACTCTGTAGGAACGAGCTCACTGAAGTTCATCAATCCAATGTGGGATAAATAATGCCAATGTCCATTTCTGAAGCTGGCCATGCCGGTGAATGGTATGACGACGACTTGGACAAGCTCGTTGCAGCTATCATGATTGATTTCAACTGACGGTCCGTCCTGACGAGTGTGACAAATTTAGTACATAAATCTGTAGGTAGAATGCGATAGGCGATGTAGTAAAGTCCAGGGCTCTTTACTTAAATGCGTAGTTGGTCGATGGGATTCTGCGAGAAATCAGCCCATGCCATCATGATTGTCACAGATAATCCATGTTACATGTAGTCCTCGTTGGTGGTAGTACCGACACCAGTGCGTTCTCGCTTTCTACGATTTTAATCAGCGTGAGAAAAGTACCTTGCTGATTCGCGCCAGCCTTGCGAGTCGCTTGGTGGCACAGTGCCACCTTCACCTTCATCGCCAAGTACTGAAACGATTGGTCAGCGTAAAACGTTTGATCAGTGAACCAGACTTCACACGCTCGAAGGTCATCGGTCTAATGCTCTTGCACACTGGCATGCCTGAGACAGCCTGTCGGATTCTAGGAAGAAGAAGA
>JBBPLG010000238.1:0-31535 GCA_038089695.1 Xanthoconium separans | reverse complement strand
TTTCTTTCCTTCCTTCCTTCCTCCGACCTGCATGTACAATCAGGAAGGTATACCTAGTCAGTACTGTAAAAACAAGAGACACCATGTGCGATCCGATACAAGAGCAATGCGACTAGCTGGTCATTCCGTTGTACGGTAGCAGGGTAAATGTAACGGCGTCCAAAATGGAGCCAACGAAATAAATAAATAAAACGCATTCATAGCACAAGGGCTACATGCGTGAACAGGGAGGAAAACGAGGAGAAGAAAAACTATATTCTCTGCCGTTTCGAAAACCGGCCGATATCGAGGTCGGTCGCCGTCCGCTCGATATGGTCAAACACAGACCCGAGCGCGTGTGCGAGCTCTGGCGGTACCGGACCGCTGGCAGCTGCCATCATGTCCTCAAATTTGCGCTTCAGGCCGTCGAGTTGCTCTGGCGAAAAAAAAACCACTGGTTGTTGGTGCACGTGTGAAGACAAATCGTCGTGTGGGGCAAGGATGCCATTGACGGGGCTCAGTTGAGTCGGTTGGGGTGGGGGCGGGATGACGTCGGGTCCGAGCACGGTTTCAATCGTGGGGTGATCCTCTTCGTCTGGCAGATCGGAGAGTGATGGCGGGGGTGGCGGGAGGTGTAAAGGCGGGGGCGTAGGTATCAAATGACCCGGAGGGACTGGGTCCACCATTAAATGTGGCGGTTGTATGGTTGCAAACATGGGCGGTGGTGGTGGTGGCTGTGGTTGCGCCATCACCGGTTTGGGCGTCGTCTCGAGCTTAAACTCGGACGTGTGCGGTGGTCTGCGAAAGGATGCTGGAAAGCTTGGGTGTGCTTCGGCGTGGGTCATGCGTATCCGCAAGAGGTGTTCGTTGTCGTCCATGACGGTGATCCGGAGCCAACCGCCACAGTGGTAGCGCGTGATGCGACTCCGTGATTTGCGGTCCGAGTCTTGGGTGCGGGATTTGGATTGTTCGCCCTCGAGTTGGGCGCAAAAGTAGGTGACAACGGTAGACTTGCCACCGCGTTTTGTCTTTTTCTGGCTATGAAAAGCGTGAGCACGCCAGGACCAGGCAAACGAAAGCAAAGGACGTACTTCCAATGATAATCGGACGCTTCGGCCAGAAAGTCTCTTATTCGATTCGAACGATTGTACAAGTGTTCGCCGGCGACGAAAAAGCCGGGAGGTAGGCTGACCATGGTGTCAAAGTCAAACGGGCGGGTCTTGTTGAGGGTGACGAGGTTGAGAAAGTCGTCAAAGGACATGGCGGCGGTAGCGATCTGACCGCGCCCAGAGGACTCTGCAGCTATCTCCGAAGCGACTTTGCGCGTGTTTTGTTTCTCCATGCAGGCGGAACAGACCTTGAGATGACCACCGCCGGTGCGCCGTGGGGGAAAGCTGTGGGTGGGACCGGTATATGGACATCTGGTACACTTTTGAGCCTGGCCAGTTGAGGAGGAGGAGGAGGAGGTCGTCACTGTGGATGTCTGTCGGATGGTGAGGGTTGAAGAACAAGACCCGACTTACCTTGCATGGAAGAGACTTGGTCTGGCTCGACGCTCGTCCGAGTCTAGCTACACACATCTCAGAATCACGTGATATACACTCATGTTGCGTTCATGAGTCTCCCAGTGAGTGACTTACTTGTGGCATCCGCTGGCAGCGACAACAGCGCTACCTGCAATCCGCGTGGACATACGACCACATGACCAAGTAATCAAGATCTTGGAACGCCGAACGGGGTAACATTCAATGTGAAAATCTTGCTATTGATTGCCACGCAAAGACTAACCGTTAAGCTTCTACCGCACATGTCGTGTAATCAGGAAAGCATTTTATTGACCGACACATACAATGGTCCTATGCACTGACGAAAGCGCTATGGGACAGATCGAGCCGTCTACCCGCTATCTACTCGCTGCTGATTTCGGTCTGGCTGAGTGTATTATCGAATGACTATCTAACTATTCATCGTGCTATCCCGGTGCGTAAACACAACCAGCTGATAATTATAACTGCCACGTTTCGTAAATGACGAGTGATGACAGTTTCTCAGTAGGATGCCCTGAATCATCAAATGGCAAAGTCCTGCACTCCGGACAGCATATGCGATAGCCGATCTGAAAATAACTGCATTCGTTGTCCCATGACAATGCAGCACAGATCTAAACCTCCCATGGCACAATGCCAACAATACTTTGCTGCTACTCAGGTGGTCGATGGATGGCCCATTACGATACTTTAGCGTCACGATATCATCACGTCGACGCAATGACCTAGTTCCTGTGGTACTATGGCGTGGACCAATCTCTATGGATTCTCGCTTCTGCGTCCTCATAGAGCCATGCTCTGAATATAAAATGCGGAGAAATGAGGGCCAGTCAACTGCATCTCCAGCTCTTTGACATCTCCTTGCATTGGAATCATGGTGCTTTTTCACTCCGGTCTAACTTCAGCTCTTGCTGTCTTTTCCGTGTTCGGATCGATTCTAGCTACCCCTCTCGTAGACAAGCTGGGCGGCCTCAGTCTGGGTGCTCGTAACGTCTTGAAGAGGGCGACTCCCGCTCCACCACACTTCGTGGTCTACGGTGATAAATACACCCCCTTCCCGAGTGCTGCAGACCTCAAGGTAAGGATATTCACGCCTCTGGTATTGTTACACGCTGATACCGTCTCAACGCAGGGGTACACCGTCTAGTGAGCGAGTTCTCAAGTATAGATCAAGCACGGCTAACCAAAGCTCAGTGCTCTGGGCTTCTGGTTGCCCTCTGGACCAGCTGATATGGCTCAAGCATGGCAACAGCTCTCGGACAGTCAACGTGCCAGCTATCTGAAGGAGTACAATGACGCGGGGATCTCGTTGATCGTCTCTGCATTCGGTTCTACTGGCGCACCTACTACGCAGAACGACGACCCCGTTACGGTTGCCAACAATCTGGCCGCATGGGTGAAGCAGTACAACCTTCAGGGAGTCGACGTCGATTATGAGGTACTGCTTCGATTGCTCTCCGTGGTGCGGCAGTAAGCTGATGGTTCATGTGGCAGGATCTCAAAGCATTCGATGGCACCGCTGGTACCGCTGAGCCATGGCTCATCTCGCTGACTGAGCAGCTGCGGAAGAATCTTCCCCAGGGACAGTATATTCTCACCCATGCACGTACGTCATTGACCTTGTACGTACAAGACGATAACTGACATTTACCACCCAGCCCTTGCGCCATGGTTCTCTCCCACTCAGTGGAGTGGAGGCGGATACTTGCAAGTAGACAAGGCAGCTGGTCAATTGATCGATTGGGTACGTCATGTCACGTTTCGTACAGGGTAGCTCGCTGATTACCCGCCTCAGTACAACATTCAAGTACGCCAAAGCATCTATTGCCCGTAGGGGTATACTGACACAGCTGTTCTATTTCTTTTAGTTCTATAACCGTAAGTGGATAATTTATTCGTTCTAGTAGACGAGCTCAATTTTGCACAAAGAGGGATCGACAGAATATACGACCTGCGAAGGCCTCCTGACCGCATCCTCGGCGAATTTCCCCAACACTGCACTTTTCCAGATCCAGAAAAGTGGTGTCGACGGTAGCAAACTTGTAATCGGTAAACCAGCCATCCCCGCGGACGCCTCGACTGGATACGTGGACACCGCAACGCTTCACTCCTGCGTAGTGCAAGCTCACGCCACTGGATGGAGTAAGTTTGACGTTCTTTATGTAAAGAGACGGTGAACTAAGGCTGACATGTTGTAGATGCTGGCGTCATGGTTTGGGAGGTACGTTTCCGTCTAATGTTCTTGCCTCAGGCTGGACTCATATTGTTGTATAGTACCCTGATGCGCCTTCGGCATGGATCGAGGCTGTCCGTGGCAATACCTTCTGAAGCATTATAGATATCGCTCAGGTCTTTTCTGGGATATATGTATTCAATTCTGCTATCTGTTTTCGGTAGACACGCTTGGGTCACTTGAGGATCTGGTGTATATTTGGTTATATTCTTACATGCTTGGCTTCGGAACGGTTCCGACGAAATTTTTCACGAGTGCATTCAGAATCAGAGAGAAAGTTAGAGTACACACAATAATGCCAAACAAGCCCGTATGCTCGATTGGACCAAGTAACTTAGTACATGGCAACTACATTGGGGAAACGCAAGGCAAGGGAAGAAGAGACTAACCATGGGCAAGTCC
This sequence comes from Xanthoconium separans, assembly GCA_038089695.1. Lineage (NCBI taxonomy): Eukaryota > Fungi > Basidiomycota > Agaricomycetes > Boletales > Boletaceae > Xanthoconium > Xanthoconium separans. The sequence continues at coordinate 27,374 of JBBPLG010000238.1, read as the reverse complement.
TGCTTAACTAGCGACAACATGACCCAACTTCATCGGCTTCGCGCAGGTCAACACTTTTCGTGTCCAACTTACCGTATGATGCAACTTCGACTGATCTTCGGACTGCTTTCTCCGATCTTGCGCCCATACGCTCCGCGTTCGTTGTCCTCAAGCAAGGCTCCGGTGTTTCCAAGGGCGTAGGATATGTTTCCTTCTCTATCAAGGAAGATGCCCAGGCAGCATTCGACTCGATCACAACAAACGGCATGAGTATCAATGGAAGAAAGGTGCGAGTGCAGTGGGCGGAGCGTAAAGTAAGTTTGTCTTGCACTCTTCGTTCCCTTGCCATTGATCATCGCTTTCTCAGCCGAAGAATAAGGCCAAGGTGCAGTCGAAAGCAGAGGACGCGAAAAAAGACAAGGAGATACCCTCGCGAAATCTACCAGTTCAAAAGGTCAACGATCCTCTTGCTATTCGGACCATTGTCGAGTCCGACTATAGCGAAGATGGCAGTGCGCACGAGGAACTAGGAATACACGAAGAAGGCTCACAGGACGAAGACGGAGAGGAGGAAGAGGAAGAGGACAGTGAACCCCCTGAACCCGACAGCGACGACGAATCACCGACCAAACCACAATTACCTCATACTGATACTGGAAACACGCTCTTCATTCGCAACATTCCATTTGGTGCTACGGAGGATGAACTTCGGACGCTGTATGTTTCTTCCTTTCTTGGTGCCATGCCATTCATACGCGTCGCCACAGATTTCGAGCTTTTGGCCCACTTCGATATGTCCGCCTTACAATCGATCACGTTACCGAGCATCCCAAGGGAACGGGATTTGCGTGCTTCTGGAATAAGGAAGACGCGGACAAGGCCATTGAGCAGAGCGAAGCTTTGCGTACAGAGACAATGGGACTTCAGACGCAAGTGAGTATGCACCTGCGATTCAATGACACATAGTTATAAGATTATAGCCTCAGAAAAATCCGTTTTCTCTACCTTCCCTCCTCACCCCTGATCCATCGGCTAGTGTAGCGAGAAATTTGGTGTTGCATGGTCGGACACTCGACGTTATTCGTGCAGTCACGAGAGAACAAGCAACAAAACTCAAAGAAGAAGGCGAGAAGAGTCGGGAAAAGGCGGACAGACGGAATTTGTACCTGTTGCGCGAAGGAGGTACGTCGTTATTCCGCTTTTCTAGCCGGTCCTGACTGAAGATGCCCTTAGTGATTCTACCTAACAGCCCTGCCGCCGAGACTCTCCCCCAAGTCGAACTCGAGAAGCGCACGAACTCATTTAATGCCCGCCGAGCGATGCTTCGCAACAACCCTTCTCTTTATGCTTCGAAAACAAGGCTCAGCATACGTCAAATACCTTTATTTGTTACGGAGCGCGTTCTTAAGCGACTCGCGATTCATAGCGTTCGCGAGTTCGACGCAGAAGTCAAAAAGGGTGTCCGGGAAGGTCTGAGCCCCGATGAAATTGCCGAGACTGTTGAAGTGAACCATCAAGACAGCGGAGACGTTATCAAGACCGAGCATGATGTCAAATCTAAGAAGCGCGCACTCAAGGGAGTGCGACCCACGAGTGTCAAGCAAGCCAAGATCGTGCGCCAGTCAGACCGTGTCGACCCCGTCACCGGGAAAGGTCGCAGTCGCGGTTATGGTTTCATCGAAATGCACTCACATGCCGATGCGTTACGCGTACTACGATGGGCTAACAACAACTCGGACGTCAATGTACTCTTCAATAAATGGTGGAAGGAGGAACTAGCGGATCTTGTGAAGCGCGAAAGGATGAAAGAAAGTGGGGACGAAGCTAGGATAAAACGGATGAAGAACGAAATGGAGGCGTCGTTCAAGCCCGCTAAAGGAACGCTCATTGTGGAATTTTCTATCGAGAATATCCAAGTCGTACAGCGTCGAGCAGCGCAAAAGGAGAAACTGGTGAGTCACTCTCGTTTCGGCAGGAGACGAATTGCTGATCCCATTCTTTAGGCCCAGTCACATAAACCTCCAAAGTCTGGTTCGGGTGTAGAAGAGCCGCCATCCAAGAAACGGCGGGTATCATTGGACCGGACCAAACCGGTGCAGGTCAAGGAAGAATCTCCGAAACCCGGGAAGATCATTGGATCTGTGATCGGCCGGAAAAGGCGGGCGCGCAAGGCTGGTAAGAGCGCTGGGTAGTTTACTTGATGACCTTGTCTCCTTTTTACTTTACTCACCCTCCGATGACATGGTCGTGTTGGGAAGATTCCAATTCAAAGATGACATCAACTATGTTACGGCACTGAGTTCGAGTTCCCATGCCCCAAGTGATCAAGCGGACTTGAAAACGTGACAGATAAGAGACCCACATCCTTAATGACCGTTTTCCCAAGAATCTCCCGTGGCAAATGGTGTCTCCTAGGGTGTGGTTGATCACAGGTACGTCTGATGTTCGAAACTCCTTGCCAACGACGTTCCGACACCACTTGCAGGCACGTCATCCGGTTTCGGACGTCGACTTGTGAGCATAGTACTGGCCCGAGGCGATCGAGTCATTGCGACAGCCAAGACACTGACCCGTATCACCCACTTTCTCGAAGACCCAGGGGTAGCAAAATCAAACATCCACTGTGCAGAGCTCGATATCTCCATCGGAACGAAGCAAGTGCAGGAACGGATTGATACGATCATTGAAGCCTCGGGATGGGGCAGCGTGGATGTCCTTGTGAATAACGCAGGCCTTTCGACACCCGCGTTTCTCGAGGAAGGCGGGTATGTCTCCATTAGAAACAGGTTGAGAGGGTGTCACGAATGTATCCACCACAGCGCGGAATTGATGCGGATTCAGTATCAGACGAACGTCTTTGGGACGCTCGATGTAACCACAGCGGTGCTACCCTATATGCGCAAACGTAGGTTTTGGGCTTAATTGAGCAGCTACCTCGCCCCTCGATGCTCATGACATTGTATGCTAGAGAGAAGCGGGACGGTGGTTATCATGGGCAGTCGAAGTGGATGGAGACCCGAAGTCAAAGTGCGAAACTCCAAGTCTTTTGTCTGTTTTGCATTTGACAGGTACTCATCATTCAATCAGGGCTTGGGTACGTAGCGATCAAGGGAAGTCGATCGCTGTTGACCTCTTGCTCAGCGTTTTACGCGTCCTCGAAAGCTGCGATACGCGGTAAAGACCATAAACACCTGTGCGAAAACGAGGCGCTGATGCCACTCTGGGCGATAGTGATTGCAGAGAACATGGCTGTCGAACTGGAGCCTTTTGGTATTCGGGTGCTCATTGTCGAGCCAGGCTCTTTCCGGACCGAGGGGATCTATCGCCAGTACTTTAACGAGTCGCCGCGTAATCAGATCCCAGATTACGACGATGAACGAGAGTCGGCCGAGCAAGCGTACAGGACGCCAGCAGGGAAGCAGCAAGGTGATCCCACCAAGGCTATGAAAGTGCTGGTGGAGGTGATTTGCGGGGAGGGTCAATGGGAAGACAAACCATGGCCATCGTATCTGATACTGGGCAAAGACGCGGAGCGAGATATCAAGAACAAGTGTACGCAAGTGATTCGACACGTCGACGAATGGAGTCAGATGATCGGAGATTTGAACTTGGAATAGACATTTTTATTATATGTAGTCTCACGGATTTTCCCGGTCAACACAGTTGGGATGTACCGTCGTGCCATTCCACGACACCCTGGCAGAGGCATCGCCAGGGCAAGGACAGTGAGCAACCCCAGAGTTTCATGTATTATTTTTTTTTTCTCAAGTCCAAGGACAGCGTCTGGCAAGCACCACCCCACCAACAACGAGTGTCCCTACTAGCTCTACCTCCGCGTCGTCGGCACCCAAGCATGCCCAAAACGTCGTACAAAGACTCCTTTTCTATTCCATCACCGCGACCGGCACGTTCTACGTTGGCAGTGCTTTCGTGTCCTACCAGAGTCAGCAGTACCGCGACCTTTTCACCAAGCATGTCCCTGGCGGGGACACGCTCGTCGAATACGGCGAACGGCACCATTGGGATGAAATCACCGTGCAGCAGGTCGTCATTGCCACCGTCGACACCGCCAAAGCCGTCTACGACTTTGTACAGCGGCAGCTCGTCCATGTGACGCCGAATCCTCGGTCCAAGGCCCAGGATTCTTCCCCTTCCAGCACGGAGGCCACGCGCGAGCGCAAACAAGCATCTAGAGATGAGACGAAGGAGCGCATCAAATCCACTGCCACTGTTCTCAAGACAAACGTGCACAAGGCCAAGGAAGAGCTTTCACCGGAGGCTACTGCTAAAGCCACAGCACTCGCAAGATACAAGGCTGCCCAGTTCGCGGACGAGGTGGACGAGTTGATCAAGAAGGCGGAGGCTGCATTGGCGAAACCTGTAGAATCCACCCTGGAGGTCCCCACTAGAGACGTAGAGGTTGTCGTCTTGTCCGACAAACCACAAGATGCACACGTTTATCCTGCCCCTCTTCCGATCGGTTTTGAGCCACCACCTGGCTACTCCAAACCACGTCCTCCTCCCAAACCCGAGTCCGAAGTCCTTCCTTTGGTTGCCCCCGCTGTCTCAGATCTCGCTGTCTCGGAGCCCGTCATTTCTCATCTCGCAGGCACTATTGATGATCTTGCCTCATATCTGAATGCAAACCCTACCGCAGCAGTGAAAGCAAAGGGGGTCCTCGATACTGCTCGGAACGATCTCACGGAGCTTGCAGCCCGATTTGACAAAATCAAAGAGGACGAGAAACACGAACTCGAGGCCAAACTAGATGAACAGGCTCGAGAATACAGCACAAAGCTGCTCGAGCTTGAACTAGAGTCTCAGGACAAGCTCGCGCTACAGAGAGAAGATTACGAGAAATACGTTGCCGAGGAAAAGCTGAAACTCGTGCAGGAATACCGCGAGAAGTTGGATGGCGAGCTCAAGGTGCAGACAGAGCTGATGCACGAACGGTGAGCGATCCCCAAGTGCTTGTCCACCTCGATTGTGGTATTGACGTTTCATGCCCTACCTAGTTTGAGAGAGGCAGTCATCGCCCAGGGCATCGAGCTCCAGCGTCGATGGATACGAGAAGTCAAGGTCAAGGTAGAAGAAGAGCGTGGTGGGCGACTGGCACGCCTCGACGAACTCGCGACCGGGCTAAAACGCCTCGAACGTCTCGCACTCGACAATTCGTCCCATCTCGACGAGAACATCCGGGTGCACAGCATGTGGACCGCGTTGCGTGCTTTACAATCCGCGATCAACGCGCCGGAACGAAAGCCCTTCCGCGAAGAGCTGCGCATTCTTCGACATATTGCCGTCGCCAAGGACAACGATGTTGTGGCCGCTGCCCTTGTGTCGCTTGAGCAGTCGGATGCCCCTGACGTAGGCGTGGAGCCACTGGCAGACCTCACAACCTGGTTCACGACATCGGTCGCACCGCGCGTGGCTAGCGTGGCCTTGGTGCCGGATGAAAATGCAGGTGTGCTGTCCTACCTTGCATCGCACTTCTTGTCCTCGTTCCGGTTCCAGAGACACGGGCTTACGCCTGGGTCGGACGTGTTGAGCGTGTTGTCTCGTGCAGAGTTTTACATGAATGAGAAGGATTTGGATAGTGCTGCGCGGGAGCTGAATCAACTCACTGGTCCAGCAAAGGAGCTACTAAACGATTGGTTGGAGGCTGCGAGGAGAAGACTAGAGGCACAGCAGGCCTTGGAGGTCAGCTCACCCGGCTCCCATGCGTACAAGTTTTGCTCACGTATAATTCATGGGGGGGTTTCAGGTCATGCAAGCACAAGCGACACTTGCCTCTTTGCTCGTCGTTTAGATTTACAGACGGCATTTATACACAGATGCCAAACTAGACGATTTTCCCAGCATGATCTGGAAGCACTTTCGCCAGAGACGAGAGATTGCCTCCTGGTCAGAGCAGGACTGCCTGTCCGCAAGCCCCTCTAAGTCCCCAGACATCGGGCAGGTACCATCACCCTCACGCCAGGACGTGTCTCCGTCTGAACTTGGGAATGAGCGCGTTGCCAGAATCGACTGACTATCATGAGGTGTATTTCCCCCTTTTTTGCTACAATGCATCGTGAGGCGGGGAACTCAAAGTACAGTTGGCCCTGGCCGTGTGTGGCTCACACTGTATTGTACATGGATTTAGCGACGAGTGTCTTGCGGGACGTGGGTCCGAGTCATCCAGCAAAGGATATTCGGCCAGTCGATCAGATTTCCATGCGACGATCGCGCAGTGGTGTCTGCTGATATTACCTTGAAAGACACGATCATTCGCGCGCATCAAGTTTCAGTATCAATGAATGTGTCCAACAGGGCCGAGATTCAGACGCGACTCGTCCGCATCCGAGTCAACAGCTGACATTTGCGCGCTGTTTAGATCCATGGGTGGTATTGATACATGCAATCTAGATGGTATACCAAAAATCATGGCTCGTTAGTAGGTTCATCTCAGGGGCATGTCTAGATTGGTAGCATACAGTGCGCACTCGCACATAACCTGAGCGCGTCGCACAACGTTCTGAACGTTGTCCTGACCGCTCGCGCTCCCTCTGGACACCTTGACGAGTCCGGGAAAGACGGTGGTGCCCACAATATCTACTTCGCCACGTTCGCTCTTGAGACACCTGCGGACGAGCTCGATCTGTCGTGGGTATAGTTGACTCCCGATCTCGGGGACAAACGAGCGGTAGAACACTTCTGCATTGGCCCCGCCAGCCGCGGACGGTGACCCGTGTAGCATGCGCGAAAAGGTGTATGCGGAGGCAAAGATGGGGGGAATTCCGCGGGTGTGATCACCGATGCATTTGAGGAGCGTGGGGAATTGCTCTCCCAAGATGGCCGCGATGAGTTCTGGAGAACACGACTCAACGGCCGCAGAGAGTGTTTGACGGCGCCATACACCAGCGACGACGGGGTTTCCTACAGGAATACAAAGTCAGAGGAAGACCTCTGGGCCGTAGAAGATGACGAAGAGGGAACGGGGAATGAACCACGCACTGGCAAAGAGATGTTCGTGTATCCGCGTGAGCTGTATGTTGGCCTCTGTAGAATTGGTCACCATGAGGACATTTACAATCTCGGAGCTGATGAGCTCGGAGAGGGCATGTCGAAGAATGTTTTGGACCTGGATCGGGGAGGCGCCATCGGGGGGTAGTAAATCATACGACGCAGCTCCAGTGACATCTGAGAGTGCCGCCAAGTAGATGTCTGAGAGTGAGGCGGGAGGTGTGCGAACGACGTCGGCCGCCCAGCGGTTCAGAAGTCGTTCTAGTTGTGAAGCTGCGTTCTGTTCAGTGTCGTCAATCATTCTGCGACGTGCGTGTGACGAAAAGACATGCTTTGATCGAGAAATCGTCTACAGAAGAACCACCCTGTTTGGAGGGAGTCTGAGACGGGTCGTTGGCGGTGCCTTCAAGGAGCGCGATGCGGGCACGGAGGAGGGCGACTTGTTTTTCTTGTTCCTCGAGCTGGCGACGCTGTTCTTCTACTTTTTCGTGGGCGATGCGCTGACGCGAACACGATTATTTGATGTGACGAACGATCTAGAGGAACTCACAAAGTTGGTGAGGGCGTAGCGGTACTGCTCGCCACTGACGACGTCGACCTGCTGTGGATAAGCCATTGGACGAGTCGATGCATGTTTATTACCCAATCAAGCGTAGTCACGACGGTGGTCAGGATGATCTGCGATCGATAAGTTTCGCTTTTCTTGTCATCAACAACCACAACTATATAACTAACATGGCTCGCCGATTCTTTGTGGGAGGTAATTTCAAGATGAACCCCGCCTCGGTGCAGCAAAAGAAGAGCATCATCGATATCCTCAACCAAGCTGATCTAGATACTTCGACTGGTACGTGGCCGACCGGCCTAGAGATCATCTCGCAGGACTCAAGGTTGAGCATGATAGAGGTTGTCATTGCACCCCCTGCACTGTACCTTATCCCCCTCCAGAGTCTCGTCCGAAAAGAGATCCAGCTTTCCGCTCAGAATTGCTACTTCAAGGACTCAGGCGCGTACACAGGCGAGATCAGGTCAAAGGATATTAATTGTTCATGTTCCATTCAAACATTCACCATTTTTTTTCTCAGTCCAACGCAGCTCGCGGATGTCGGGATTCCGTTCGTCATCGTCGGTACGTCCTGACCACCTGGAGTTCCACTTGTACAAGACATGTTTGCATGCTATTAGGGCACTCGGAGCGCCGTACGCTGTTCCACGAAACTTCCGAGTTGGTCGGAAGAAAGACCAAGGCAGCTCTAGATGCCTCTCTCAAAGTCATTCTCTGCGTTGGAGAGACTTTAGCTGAAAGAGAAGCCGGGAGGACGACAGAAGTAGTCAATGCACAGCTCCAAGCTGTCGTCGACGTCCTCGAGAAACCGACTTACTGGGAGTGCGTCTTTTCTGATGATTCCGGCTTGGCACGGTTCTGAATTCCACTTTCAGCAACATCGTAATTGCGTACGAGCCGGTGTGGGCGATCGGCACGGGCAAGGTTGCCACTGCGGAACAGGCGCAAGATGCTCATGCAAAGATCCGCGAATTTCTAAAGATGCGGGTGTCCGAGAGTGTCGCGGAAACAACGAGGATCATCTATGGAGGGTCCGTCACTGCGGCCAACTGCAATGAACTTTGTGCGTACCTTGCCCTTGCAGTTCTTTCGTGTATTTCATCTGTGGATAGCGACGCAACCCGACGTGGACGGGTTTCTTGTTGGCGGTGCATCGTTGAAGCCTGAGTTTGTGAAGATTATCAATGTGAAGAGGCAGTGATGGAAGTAGGTTCACTTAAAATATATATGCCCGGTCATGAGACCGGAAAATATCCGAATAAAGAAGTATCATTCCGAGTCCGGCGCTGGCCCTTGTGCACCTCATTGAACTTTCACTGGGACTTCGTTCCTTTCTATACGATGCTGAGGTCGCTTCTTGCACCTCTTCGCAATATTCAAGATCATAGACACGAATTTGGCACCACAACAAACGTGGACGATGTTCAGTCTAGGGCACTGGGCACGACCGCAGACGAAAGCGCACCCGCAAGTCAGGTCAAATCTTTGGTAGAAGAGTTAAAGTTGGCGGAAGATACCTACTCGAGGATTACGGTAAAACGAATGCTACAAAGTCCAGCCACAGTTCTATTCACAGGCAACGTTCGTTAGATACTGCACTCCCTTCAGTCCGCCATCGGAGAGCAGCAATCTCTGGCATTGGATGCCTTTCGTGATGCAGACGGATTCCTTCTTCTGATGCATGTCCTCTCAACATTAACGGCGACGCCAACTGCATTGTCTACTCCTCAGTCAACTCAACAAGTGCTCGATTGTATGCAGCTCTCCTTCATGCTCACCTCCAAGGCCTTGGATCGTCATCAGGCAAACTTGACTTTCTTTGAGGTTTGTCGCCATGTCTGCATTTCACGTGCCTGCCTGTATTCTTACCGCACAGGAATATGTTGGGTATGGAGCTTTGGAGGACGCCTGTGACCCGCTCATCCAGCATCCTGTCACATTCGAGAAGATCCTCGGATGTCTTCTTTCCCTCTCTCTCCATGAATTTACGGTGGTAGACTTGTTCGTCACGTTGCACGCATCGTGTCATGATCTCCATGAACTAGACATTCATTTCCTGCAGTTCGCACCATCTCTCGGTACCATTCACCTACCTCAGGTTTTTAAGATCGTCTGGAAACTTGTACTCGGACATCTTTCCACAAACAAATCCCTCCGACTCATAGCCTACAAGGTTTTGGAACACCTGACCCAGTCGTCTCATCGCAACCTCGCCATCTTGAGCATGTTGGGTATACTGACACCCATGTTTTCTTGTTTTATTTCTTCATCCACGATTGACCAACCCGAACGCCAGTTGCAGCGCAAGATTATCAAGCGGCTGTTGGAGATGGGAGCATCCACTCAGGATGCGCAACGACTATTCCAATGCGCGGTAAAAGAGGACAAATCGTTGGATACAGAGATGCTCGATCTCATTCGCACCGGCTTGAGGTCGAAATGGCCGCCTCACATTTCCTTTCAAGATATGTCTGCCGTGACCATGCCACTTGGAGATTTGACTACGCTTCCGACGTCCGGTTTCACGTTCATGGTAAGTTCAGCTCTTTCTCTCTCGCAGTCGTAAGCTACACTCGCTTTCATAGTTGTGGGCATGGTTCGAGCGAATGCCCTCTGTAGGACACAAAATATTCAGCATCTCCCTTGGCTCGCGCTGTGTCGTCGAATTGAGCATGGGCAGCAATGGTGCTCTTGCTCTAAGAATCAGTTCTCGGAGGGAGTTTTCAGTTTCATCTGAGACTCGAATAGAAACCTCGCGCTGGACGCATATTGCTCTCGTGTACCACCCGCATCGAACATCCCAAGCAGCCGTTCGTACGTTGGAGTGTATCGCGGACTGTCCCCGATTTAATATCTTCCAGGCATATTTGTGGATGGTATCCTCAGTGAAACGTTCGATTGGACCTGTCCTAGTATCCACGGGAATTTTGTTACACAATTTTCCCTGGGTGACGGAAGAGCAGACAGGGTTTCTAGTTGGTGTGTTGCATCGGCATATCTGTTCTCTACACCGCTAGGTGACTTTCCTCATATTCGTATAGCCTGCCACTAATGAGAGTCAGATGATGAACTCCCCAGATTTATCCACCATCTGGGTCCCAAATATCAAGGAAACTTTCAGGACAAGGCACTTGTGCGTTTCCTCACGTACGAAGCGTCCACATCGTTAAACATGCACATGGTTGGCACTGGACCGGTATCTGGAGACACATCACTCAGGAAAGCCATCAGAGACGGTGTTCTAATCGATGAAACTTTGATTTTGTGCAAGATTGTCACTCACAAGTTTGACAACTTTCTACCATTAGATGTTCACCCTCGCTCTCAAAAACAAGTTACACGCAGCATTGCGATCTCTGGACCGCTGATTGCTATTCCATGTCGACCATTGGATCTCGCACTATGGAGTATTGGCGGGGCTCAGTTGGTACTTTGTTTGGTATCTCTTGCGCAGGTGAGTGCTGCTGCGCATCGTTTGGTTACGCCCCGCTAAATGACGGAAGACTGCCCATGAATTGTCCAGGACAATAGCCATCTTATGTGAGAGTCTTCGCAACTGCTGGCAGAATTCGGAGGATATGGAACGAATCGGTAAGAAGGACGTTTTTTTATTCTCGATCACTGCTCATGGCTATAGCCGGTTACGACGTTCTTGCCAGCATCCTCTACCAAAAAAGCCGCCTCGTCAATATGACGACCTTTGAGATTTTGTTCGAGTTTTTTGGGCTCAATTTTCGGTCTCCAGAGTAAGGGACGCCTTGCGTCAGCGTCCGGTGAATGGCTGATCGCTGCCTATTTAAGGGTCTCCACTATCACGAACACCATCGCATACACTGCCATTGCACTTGATTTTGAACTTTGGTCAACGACGGCGCCCGATATTCAACGAGCACATCTTGAACACTTCGCGTTCCTCTTACGCGCTAGTCGTTACAGGAAATTCAATGTCAAAGTTCGTTTGTCCAAACTCAACACCGTGCGTAGACTGCTGTTCGCTATGCAATCGTCATGGTACGCTCCTGGAATGGTCTTGCATATCGCCAATGCACTGGGCGTTGTCATGCAAGCCCAATTCTCCGCCAATGACTCTATCAAACCCGTCGCGTCGTACATAGCGGCGAATGCTTCACTTTGTATGTACAGTGATTTTGTTTGTGTAGACCAAGGCAAACTCATTTTCATGACTTGGCAGCCTCGCCGCGGTCTTCATTTATGGGTAGTCACAGCAGCGAGAAAGTACGGCTGATCTTAGACGCCGTCATTTCACTCCTCCGAATCCCGACCATGTACATGAAATTTGCAGAAGCTCTACCAGTTGCACGCATAGTATTGTTGTGGCTCGGTTCTGAACCGACACCTGACCTTGCTTTTCAAATCCTCATCATCATTGGTCTCGGTTTCAATACTTCCGCGTCGTTTGGGAAGAAATTCGAACTGGCGAGTGGTTGGCTCACGTTGAAGAAAGTGTTGCCACCTATCTGGGATCAAATCATTCACGAAGCTGCTCTTGATTTACTTTTGCAGCCAGCACAAGATTGTGGGAATGCCTCAAACGTTGTCAAATGTCCCCAGATGCTCGCTGTTGTATTGCTTGCACTCCGACAAGGGTTGTTGGCTTATTCGGACACCCAAATTCAAGGTTAGACTCTCCTTGTGCGGTAATAATCATTGACATCGTTTTGGATATATTTAGGACCATCGAGACCCGTCGTTTCGCAAATCCTTGGGGATCTGATCGATCTTCACAATTCACATTCGTCCTTTCGTCAATTATTCAAATCTCAATCTTCAACAGAAATACTCGTTGAATGTCTCTGGTCCTCACCTGGCAGTGATGATCCAAATGTTTCCACGCAACTGACACAGCTTGGATTATTGGTAGCGAGGGGGGGTCACGTCTCACCCTTCCAGAAACAACAGGTAACTACAACAAAATGTTCCGTTCGAAACATGTCTGACCTTCGCGTCCATCCAGATATTAGATATTACCAAGCCTGGATCCAGTCCAGCCAACCATGTCGGCACATCTTTCTCTGGTAGGCTCGCATCCGGTCAAGAAGAGGCGTTGCAGAGGAGCACTGCTCGTTTGGAGGAGTGGAGGAATACCATCGTTGCTTCTGAGCGGGAACGATATCGGAAAACGTTTATCGACTTGTAAGAGATCGCTTAGCTCTTCCGATACGTGATTGACCGTGGATCATAGGCACGAGCGCCGCCGACGTATCGCGATAGTTAGCGAAGGCATCCTGGGAGGATGTACCGAACGCGATGTTTGGTCTCATGTCGGACACGAGCGGACTTGGAGAATAGACGAGACAGAAGGCCCACATCGAACGCGGTGAGCCCTGTCCCTTGGTGTCTTGGGGTGCTTTCTCAACGATGTTCAGAAACAAGTTGGAACCGTTCACTGACTCGTCTGATCACGCTCATCCCACGGAGACCAGTTTCAACATTATTCCGAATGAGGAAAGATATACTGAGGTATCATCCACTCTGCAAGTGGATGGCCCGGTCAAGGATGATGTGGAAGGACAATCGGATGACATGAATGGTAGTGCACTGGAAGATGTGATTGCAGAAGACAAGCATCGTAGGGTTAGGCATGAATTAGAGCCAGGAGACGTTATCGAGGCCGTCAACACCATATGTCGAGTATCGGGGGTGGATTCTTATCGTACGTAAATCTTTTCTTCCACAGTTTGGTCTCTGACTTTTGCTTCGCAGCCGGGTTACTCATATTCGGACGTACTCACCTCTACATGTTGGATGGATTGATTGAGAATGACGCAGGCGAGTTGATAGACGCTGTTGACGCGCCAGAAAGGATGTTTTTCGTTGCTGGAAGTACGCCGCATATGCGAAGCCCTCAGAGGGCACGACGATGGTGAGTGAGGATTGGTATTTGCGCATGCACTGTCATGCTAATAGAACATAGGTCTCTTGAACAGATTGCAGGGTTTTCGAACAAGTCGTTTCTGTTCAGAGATGTCGCGTAAGTTTGTCATCACGATTTTGCTGAATGTCGGCTTAACATGACTCAGTCTAGAAATTTTTTACAAGGACAGCCGAACACTTCTGGCCGTCTTTCTGGACGGTATTCATCGTCATGATGTTTCACGGAGGCTACAAGCCATCATAACACGTCATTCGACACAGGACCATGTATCGATACTCGGGCTAGTATTACGAGAGATGAGCATAGCATTGCCGAAAGGAAAGAATAAAGTGTCGCCATCTGCTGAAGATAAGGCATTGATGACTGCCCAACGACAGTGGCAGAACAGAGAGATTAGCAATGTGAGTCGATCTCTCTCGTACTATTCAGTTCATGCGTGAATTGATGATCGTCTAGTACACCTATCTGAGTATCTTGAACCAGCTCTCTGGACGCACACCGAGCGATGCGACGCAATATCCTGTCTTTCGTGCGTTTCCATCTTGATATTTACTGACATTTTTCTGACCTGCAATATGAAAGCTTGGGTTTTGAAGGATTACACCTCTGACGTTTTGGAATTGTCATCACCCGAGTCTTATCGGGAGTGAGTCATATCTCATACTCTTTCATCAGTAGTGGTGACATGCTTTGATTTCGTAGCTTGTCAAAGCCAATGGGAGCTCTGACACCGGAGCGATGTGAGATCGCTCGCAATCGTTATGAAAACTTGGAAAGCGTCGGCGAAAAACCGTTTCACTACGGTACTCATTTTAGCTCGTATGACTTGGTTTTTGATATGGTTCTATTTTGAGGAGTGACATCCGCTGTACGACAGGTCTATGATCGTTTGCCACTATTTGATGCGTGTGGCACCATATACGAATATGTTCAAGACGTTGCAGGTATGTGTCTGCGTTGAGACTACACCTGGTAAATCCAACTCTTCTCGTAGGGTGGGGACTGGGATCTCCCGGATAGATTGTTCATGTAAGTTTGATGGTCACGCTTTGTGTTCTTGCTGATGATCATGGGTAGTGACATAGGAAGGTCGTATTTATCCGCCTCACGCGATGCGAGAGGAGACGTTCGAGAGCTTATCCCCGAATTTTTTACGTCCCCTGAGTAAGCGCAGCCCGAGCAAAGTACTATTATTCACCTAATTCACTAAACTAGATTCCTCGAGAACCTATCCAATATCGACTTTGGTTGCTCGACAAGCACGGGTGAAAAAATTCATGACGTGAAGTTACCTCCGTGGGCCAAGGATGACGCGCTCTTCTTTGTGCACATGCATCGTCAAGTGAGTGTCCGTTCGTGCATTTTTAGTTGTTCGCTCATTCTGCTGAAGGCATTGGAAAGTCGCTACGTGAGCGAGAATCTCCCAGCATGGATCGACCTTACATGGGGATACAAACAACATGACGTTGATTCCTTGAACGTATTTCATCCGCTCAGCTACGAGGGAGCGATAGGTGAGCTGGTTCCAAAGTTCGCACGATGACCGTCCCTTAGATAGGCAATAGAATTGGACAAGATTGCCGACCCTCTAGACCGAGAAGCGACGATTGGGATTATCCACAATTGTGACCATATCGATTCGGTATCATTTATGTGAACTCACGCCATGAATAGTTGGGCAGACGCCACGTAAGCTTTTTTCTGCGCCTCATCCACCGAGGAACTTGCAGGGAATCCTCAGCCTCCCCGTGCGAGTCTCCCGAGGAGTGCCGGAGGATGCTTTAGCGATGACCAGGGATCCTCGTCCACTGAAAGGTCGAGTGAGCAATTTATTGTAATGTTATATGCTGACAACTTTATAGCGGTACTTGATGGACCTGTAGCATATATAGTCAAGGATGGCAGCGGAAAAGTGGTTCCGATGCCCGAAGGTCTGCTCTCCCCTCCATTACGATCAGACGATCAAGTCCAATGGGAAAAGGATGGCAACCTTCGAGTGCTTCATCGTGGCATAGTAAACATCCTGCTTCTTTGGCCGGTATTGGAAATCGACTGACAGTATTCTGTTTCAGGTCGTACAAACGATTGAGACTACTTCTCCTAGTTGTGCTGCATTTGCAGACCAAGACACCCTTGTGACTGGATCGGTCGATTCCTTGGTACGCATTTGGCGCATGTCTCGTGCTCCTCCTCCTGCAACATCGCCATTTCTGGGTTCGACGACAGTCAAGACCCATAAGGGACCAGACCCATCGTTGACACTCGTCCATCTCCTGCGAAAACATAGAGCTCCTGTAATATCGCTTTGTGTATCCAGGGCTTGGTCGCTCGTGGTCAGTGGTAGCCTGGACGGGAGTGCTATTCTCTGGGATCTCAACAGGGGCTTATATGTCCGCTCGATTTGGCATGCGGGGGCAGATAGTTGGACCGAAGATGCAGCTGTTCATCTCGTCGCGATCAACGAATCTACGGTACGTTTGGACAATGAAACTGACTTTCTATCTCACGATCCAGACCAGGGTTACATTGCAACATGCTCAACCCACTCTTTACGGCTACACACTATCAACGCGCGGCAGATTGCGAGATTGGATCTTACACGGTTGCCTCGCGTGACCTCCATTGCCTTTCATGAGCGGGATTACTCTCATCTAGGTATCCTCTCTGTTGGTCACGCGGACGGTTCCATTGTGCTGTACACCTGGAATGCGGAAGACACTCCCAAGGGTGTTAGTGCTCAATGGGGCTTTCTGAAGGTCCGCGAATTGGAAGCAGAGAAAAACCCCTCTGCATCCATCACGTCCCTCAACTTTATCGGGTGAGTTGTTTCAATCCCATTCTTTTTCGCCTAACATATACCTTGCTCGGTCAGGGAGACGCTTTGGGTCGGGTATTCGTCGGGAAAGGTGGCCCGTTGGTTTCTTCCCGAATGAACAACGCTCTTGACATGGCTTTGTGGTGACTGTTGTTTTGTGAGCATCTGATTTCGTCGCTTCGTGCAGCCTTGGGCAAACGAGCACGGCCAACCCGACTTCTGATCGCGACGCGGACACTGATCGTGTGCGTCGGGCTGGTCATTTTCTTTCGACATGGTAGTGTAGTCACGGTATCCAAATTGATTGTTTTTCTTGCCATTCTTATTCTTCGGTTGCGAAGACGCACTCTGACGTGTCAAAATACGTGCTAGTCAATCCTCGTCATCCGGAATATAAAGTTCAATCTTCGCAAATGTGCATGGGGTAGGTGTGACCAGTACTTCCCTCGCATTGTCAACCGTGATCTTGCAAGTTCCCATCATATGTATGTGGTAGCTCGCCACCTCGGATGTGCTAGAAGCTCAACGTTCAACTCTCACAGGCCGCCAGCATTTGTACATACCTGCTTCTACTCGCTTCTACTCGCCACGTTGTTCCAAGTTCGGTGCCTTACCTGTGGGGGCATGAGAATGTTTGTCAAGCTGGTAATACCATTGGCTTACCCCAGACAAACGTCCACGGTGATAGTAGCAGGGAGGCCGTCCTGGCACCAGATGAGAAATGCCACTAGAATGATATCTTGACATTTGACTTTACTTGACAAGAAGGCAACTGACCACCGTACGAACCAAGCGCCTGTACAAACCACAGTGCGTTTGGAGGATGTCAATGTTGAGATCCTCCGTTTGAAGTTCTCGTTGAATCAGAACAAGGGAGTCACACCGGCATCACGGTAAACCCGAAGAATAGATTGTTTCCAAGTAGTACAAGGTTCCCGAAGTCCTGCCAGAGTTTCGTTTGGCATTGTTTGTAAGAGTCTCCAAGGTCACCACCACAACGAACTGATGCATGTTTCTACGGTCGTGGACGGAGCGAAAGGATCTTCTTGGCTCATTGTTGCAAACGCATGGGGACGACGACGAAGGTGTTGCCCTAGACCGTGTTCTGCATGGCCAGAACACGATTGGAAAGACTTGTAAGCGCTTCCTTTCAACCTGATATCAGCGATCATTTTTCCCAATAAACTGCAGCAACGACCATCAAGATCAATTCTTTGCGATTCACCAGTAAAGATCTCGTCTCACTGGGTACCTTAGATCGTGGCCAGTTTGGTGTCGTCTGTTCCATCACTACGCTCGTGTCCTACCTACTGAGTTCTGGCTCCAGATTGACTTGACCAAATGCGTGCACGATGGACGCGTCTATGTTTGCAAGTCTATCGAGAGAACATTCGCTCTCAGATTCCATGAGGTAAGCCATATCAACGGATGAATTTACTGTTGTCAATTCATGGTTTTGCACAGCAATGTTCCCCCCAAATTGAACGCGACATTTTACTCCTCGCCAAGCGCAGCAATACCATATGGGCACCACATCTACTGTGTTCATTCCAGACCTCAACTCACCTAAATCTCGTCATGGATTACGCCGAAGGGGGCACATTGTGGGACGTCCTTGAATCCAGTCCTCATAACGGCAGAGTGTTGGAATCCGATCTGGAATGGTGGGCTCCCCAAGCTGTATGCGCAATTCACTGGTGTCACACTCAGGGATTCGCACACCGGTAGGATTCCGTTTCAAAGGACTAAGTCAGACCCTGACCCAGTACAAAACAGCGACATCAAACCCCATAACTTTGTCCTGACTTCAAGTTTCCATCTATGTTTAATTGATTTCGGTTCCGCCGCCACCCTATCTCCCCCGGAACCAGACGGAAGTCAGAAAATTCCCCAGCGTCACTCAATGGTCCCCTGTGGCACATGTGACTATATATCTCCCGAGATTCTGCAAGCGCATGAAGACGCTCTGCTTGCGCTCGAACTCTCCGACCAATCTCCAGCATCTGGCTCTGGGCAGCTGCCTAGCACGTGTGGTTTGGAAACTGATTGGTGGAGCTTCGGAGTCATGCTTTACGAGTTGGTATATGGTGTAACGCCATTCTTTTCTGACGATATTAGAACGACTTACCTTAAAGTTATGAACCATGAGGTCTGCTCATACGATTCATACCATTACTTCTATCTCATACAGAGATCTAGACTAGCTTGCGTTTCGACAAGTCTGTCCTTATTTCAGACTCCTGTCGAGATCTATTACAACGGTAAGATTCTCTTGTACATATTTTAGCGACCTCTCTGATATCTTGAAGGCTGTTGACTTCCCGTGAACGCAGGCTGGGCCGGCGCAATGTACTGGAAATTACCGAACATCCGTTTTTCAAGTCTACTCACTGGGCAAGCGTTGGAACGGGTGATAAGGAATCATTTAGTGTTTAACTTTCGTTGCTAACTGCGGGTTCTTAGACGACGCACCATCAGAGCTTCATGTGCCACAGTTCACGTACACACCGTCTGCTGCATCTTGTCGTGTTCCTCCTGAAGTACAAGATGAAAGTGTTTCACAGCCATTCCATTTCTCTGCGCTGTTTCAGTCGTCCATAGGTAGCTCTCCGGGTTTGTCCATTCTACGATCAAGTCGTCCCGTTCCTTCTGAATCGGGATCTCCTAAGACTGAGCCTTCTTTCATTGGGTTTTCTTGGGGACCACAAAGAGATGCATTTCTCCCGTCGGGTAGAGGTGCGGCCCAAAGAATGTCAGAGTCCCTGTGGACCCCACGACTTCTCCTCCCACCTCAGCCTAACCCCTATTCATCACATGAAACATCCGAGATGCCATCTGACTACTTGAATACTTTTGCGACACCCGTTCGTCCATATAATGTGACATCATGCCACACTCTCCCACGGACAAACAAGATCGGTCGCACACCAGCGCGCCGCACGGTTTCCGATCGCGAGGCGATGAGGCAGCTTGTGGAATGCATTGGCATGAGCGCGCGAAAAAAGGTGCTCGCCAGCGGCCGAAAGCCTCGCATTCTTGATTCCATCAACCAGGTCCGAGTAACCGCTATCAAGAAAGAACTCAGATTTGGACCGCCGCCTATCATTGCCAACACCGACAGAACGTCTAGTGACTTCCCACCCGTCGCTGTTGTATCGGAGTCCGAGGCGACAGAGTCAGGATCGGAGGGACCCCCGAGCCCAAGTCCGCGTCCCGGATCAGCAATGTCGATGCTGAGTCGTAGAAGCACCACACCGACGACCACCGCCTCTCACACTACTCGGTTTCTAAGTCTACCACCGCCTTCGCCTTCTGGGATAATTCTGGCACGGGGATATCAGGATTCGGACGATGAAGCCTTCTCTCGGCTGGAGAGCAGACACTCAGTTTTGGTTTCACAGTTGTGTGGTTTGCAGACCCAGATAAATCGTCTCAAGGAACAGATTACCCCATAACGTGTCAATACTTGTTACGCCCTCCCTTTCATGTGTTGTGATGAACTAGATAACTGCGAAACAGGAACGTGAGCCTATGGAGCTTCGCCGCCGATCTCATGTAATCATACCCACAGGAGTGAGTAAGAGAAGCATGAGATTGCGCCTTGCACCTCGGTGCTGACGCGGAGAAGCTGGCTGATTGCATCCGGCGCCAAGAGCCATGCAGAAAACATTACGCGGCTGATGCAGGCTGACGCTGCTGCATGACGAGCGAGCATATCGCTTGTAGATGCAATCTGTAGGCTCTAGCAGTCGCAGATCTGGTCCCGCACTCCTGGGAAAGTCTGGGTTTCTTCCAGCCACATCCAAACTCAGCAACAACAACATCAGACGTGTAACAAACGTCAATTTTTCTACTGCGGCATCTTTCAGGTCCGTGTCACTCGTCTTTCCTTTATTCTCTAACCTTCCTTGTTCTTCTTCGTCTGGTTTTGCGCGACCAATAGAACTCTCTCAAAGTATGTCATACATGAAGTAATTTAGACAAACAAGGACGAAACTTTCACATACGCATGTTGGTCCGAAATGCCGGTGTGCTGAGCCGATGCTGATCGTGGAGTGCCAGAGATGTGTCGCATGGGATCGTAAGTACATCGTCCGACGTCCGTCTTTTCCCGAACAAGATAGCACCCCCGTCGGCTGTCAATTTCATATTCACTACCCTGTCATGTTTTCACCACCTGCAGCGCTTCGATCGCTTGGAATGGCCGGTATCATCTATATAAGTCACTCTAGCCTTCAAGTTCTTTGTTTCGACAGCCCCCTACGACTTTCACGACCCTGCTATGATTACACTCGCATGGCAAAGCCTTTGGCACTGCGTCCGTGTGCTCTATCTGTATATCAAGTCCGACGTTATTACGACCATCATCCCTACAGTGGGCATCTTCCTTGCTACCCTTGTGCTTCTTTATTTTAACAATGATATAGACACTATTCGCTGCTGCTGCCGCTCCACTGTGCGACATCAAGCATCTACCCGGTGTAATATTCTGGATCTGGTTGCATCTCTTACAGTTCAACGTCGCGAACCAGTTGGTCGACCCAGAAGAAGACGACAAGAATAAGTCTTACCGCCCAATTCCTGCTGGCCTTATCAGCGTCCGCGATGCTACCATTCTTCGCTGGATCCTAACTCCGGCTTGCTTGTGGCTTTCGGCTTCATATAGCACCTATTTATTCACCATCAGCCTCGTACTTGCATCGCTCTTCATCTGGTACAACGAACTCCACGGCCACGAATACTGGCTATCCAAAAATGCATTGACTGCAATGGGCCTATCGTTGTTCGAACTAGGTGGAACTCTTGTCGCTGGTTGGTTTACTCTTTGTTCCTTTGGCCATCATTCACAACTGGTCCACAGGATGTGATAGATCCACCATAGAGCCCGTTGCACTGATTGCCGTAGTGATGAGCATGGTGATGTTTTCCACGACTCTACACTGCCAAGATTTCAAGGATGCAGAAGGCGATCGGACGATAGGAAGGAAAACACTGCCCATTTTATTTCCCTCTTTGGCCCGAATCTCGGTTATGATTGGGTTACCCCTGTGGTCTGTTTGCTTGACGTGTTTATGGGAGATCGATGCGATGTGCAGCGCGGCATTTGTCGCATATGCTGTTGTTGTGGGCATGAGATTCATGATGCTCCATGGCGCCCAAGCGGACCGAAAATCGTGTCAGCTCTATAGCGTACGTTTCAAGTTCAAACTATTCTTCCGTAGTGCCTTAGTGATGTTATTTCGTTCACAGCTATGGTTCTCTCTTGCTCATTTATTGCCAGGGTACTGGCGGTTCTTCCATGGCACGGGAGTATGTTCTCCGTTCTAGCTTTCAGCGATACTGTATTATTAGCCCAGGAGTACCTTATCGGTCATCTAAGCGAAACACACACGTGTTGTACTAGTAGACAATTCTTTCCGAGGCGTTTGGGGTGGCATATCTTTCTTCCGACCAAACGTTGAAACACTTACACGAGGCACAGTGATTAGCGCGTATATTCTCATACTCTTGTTTGTGGAAGTTGAGCGCCTACTCAGGCCAGCTCCGCCACCCGTTATCAAGTGCCCTAAGATACTTAAGTACCTGACATAGCCCGTGCGATGAGCGGGAGCATCACATCAGCTGGAGTGGCTGGTATTTTTGATTTGCAAACTCGAGTCAGATGACCCTGCCTCTCTCGGCATCCATGTCAAGCCCAACACGTCGGAGGGATATTTCAACATCCACCATGGTGGCAGATTCTGTTGCCAGTCGATAGCTCCGGGAGTCTTTACAAACCTCGTGTTCATTTTGGAGGACGATATACAAGGGTGGTTTTGAAATTGCCGCAGTTCCAAAGGTATAATCGACTCTATAAATAATAACCCATAGGATGATCCTTGTATGATTTCGGGTGAAAATACGACATTCGCGAAACCCAAGTTTCTGTATGGGTTGTCAGAGAGTATGGACTATAGGGTGGATTATTACTGTACACTGCTGCACGAGAGAATCTTACTCTGATGACCCCTAGGTTTAGCGGGGGCGATCCGATGTTGTAAAGTTGAAACAGGGTACCTCTAAATATTTGACAGTAGTGCGATGTAAGCTTCTTGGTGTGCCTTGCAATTAAACCCAAAATGTTCGACAGTTGGTTTTAGTGTGCATTGCACCCTCCTTTCAGTTAAACATATGACCGACACCGAATTACTTGGTCGGTCAAGGTCAGCTCTTGTCACATTTGATGAGTGGATAAATCAGATTCTGAACCGAGCCATGCGTCAGATTTTGTTATCTCTCGCCGAGTCTTCTGCTTCCAAATATCAACTCCGTGTCCCAAATGACTTGGCGAGTTCCTGAGCTGCCCCGTGATTTCCCCGCACGTCCCGGTCCACGCGAACCGGATCACTTCTTTTTTTCCAAGCTTGAACACTGGTTATCTTGGTGAGTGGCTTACTGGCATCTCTTCAGGCATGTTTCGGCTAACGGCTAGCCTGTTGATCGCATCCTGTCTGTGTAGGCAATCAACAAGTGGTCATTGACTCTGACCTGCTCACAGGGAAGTAATCGCCTGCCAGTGCGTGGCATCGGGACCTGATTTTGTTCCGACGACACCTTGACAACCAGTATTTACTTGAGATCTAAGCTGTGCCGAGTGACCCGAGAGCGCATCGGGCATACCGTGGTTATGGAACAAGGATCCTAACAGGTGTTTCTCTTGGAACGTGTGACATCTGAGGTCTACAAACTTGTGAGTGGAGATAATGGACCTGTGTGTTTCCGGCGTGACGCCGCGGGGGCAGCTTCAAGTTGACAGCACCTTGCAGCACACAAGTTTCGAGTGGAATGATTCGGTGTCATTCAGTCATGCGACGTTCCGACAACGTCGCCTTGAAGACTGTGACGGTGCCATACACAGTGAAGGTTCAAGTACTAGCGACCCGCGGCAGGTGTAGAGATGCAAGGCACCATGACCCCCCTTGTTTGCTTCTGTTTACAGGCATTAACACCTCAAACATGGCCTACAATGATACCGCAGCATCTTCACCGGGAACTGGCATCCAAGGAATCGTCCTCTATCCTATCGAACCATACTTGGTCATCATTGTCGTCTTGCTCGGCGTGGGATGTTTCCAGTGGGGTTCATTTTTCCACACGAAAATCAACAGCCGCCGTGTACGCTCCATCCGGGACGACCGATCGGTGCAATCTTCCCAGCGAAAATCTTCCGTTTTCGACTTATCTCTTGCCATCATCAATTTATTTCGTGTACTTGCGTTCCGGAAAACAATCGGCTTTCGTTCATATGTGTTCACTTGGACGGAGGTGTTTGTTGCGGTGGCGTATACGGGCCTGCTGTTTGTATGGACTTTTATCATCAGTAATCTTGTCATTTCCTTGGCTCGTTTGATAAAATGTTCATGTTGCTTTTAGAGTCTGATCCAGATGGCGAGCCGCTAAACTGGTGCAGCCGCGCGGGCTTGCTGGCTGCTAGTCAATTTCCCTTCATTACGCTACTTGGCAATAAGAATAACATCGTGTCTGGTGCGTTATTTGAATCCACTGACCTTTGTAACCTCATGTAGATCCGATATCTTTCCAGTCATCACGCATATAAGCATTGACAAGGTAATCCAAATGCATCTTTCATTCATCTGATCTGACTCGCCAGCATAGTTAAACTTTCTGCATAGGCTCGCGGCCAGAGCTTGTTTAATATGCATTGGGATCCACGCTCTTGGGGGAGGTGACAACTTTTCGTTGTAAGTAACGTTTTGTGGCTCCCACGGATGTTATCTATAACCACCAAAGCTACAAGCGTGCTTCATCTGAATCCGAAACATTCGGTATCGCCGCTGCGTTTGTGTTCGTGGGTCTCGCCGTCGTCTCCTTCCGTCCTGTGCGGGAGAGGGCTTACAGGCTATTCTTTTATTCTCATTTTATTGCCGTCCTGTAAGGATGATTCTCCAACGTGTTTAGAATTGACGCGAACCATTAACCTGTTCAGGGTAATCATGCTAGCTACCATCCTTCACATCAATTTTTACAGGCATGTCTCCACAATTATTTCTGCTATCACCCTTTATTAACTTGTTTATTGTAGCACGACGACATTCATAGACTATATCTGGCCTTCCTTTATCATATGGGCCGTCGACCGTCTGATACGGACCGGCCGGTTGATATATTTCAACCTTGGGTATTTTAGTTCTCGTCAGAGGCATAGTATGCTCGATGCGACTACCGAGCTTCTATCCGATGGCCTTGTTCGAGTGAGACTTCGCCGATCTGATCATTTCCGCTGGTCCCCAGGACAGTTCGCCTACCTTACTATGCCATCTGTCTCGCGTTTTCCTTTCGAGGCTCACCCGTTCAGCATTGCAAGTGTTGATTCTCTTCTTTTCGCACCGGATACGATGGCGGAGGATACCCATGGAAAAGAACTTGTCTTTTTTATTGGAGTTAAGCACGGGTTTACAAGGCGCTTAAAGGATGTCGTAGCACGGGGAGAGAGTGTCAAAGTGTATATCGATGGGCCCTACGGAGAAGGCGTGAATTTGGGGTGCTACAATACCTCGCTGCTCATTGCAGGTATGCTCTAGCTTGTTCATGGATCTTCGGTGCCTGATTACCATGTTAGGAGGAACAGGGATCACATTTGCATTACCAACCTTGCTGAGTATTGTCGAGTACGTGGTTTGCTTGAAGCGTCGAATGTCTAGACAATTATAAGAATATCGTTAGATCAGTGAAAACCGGGACAAGTCGCTGCCGCCGTGTCGTTCTCGTCTGGGCAATTCGTGATGCTGGTGATTACTTTCGACCATTGAGAACGAAGAACATGGGCTCACCTTGTCGTTGCAGCCTTTTTGAACTGTGTTTCGGAGTCGCTCACCAAAGCAATCAAATCCGCACCTCCAGAGCTAAAGGTAGACATTCAGATTTTCCTGACGAAGAACGGCCCTTCGTCCACAACCCCGAAGGGACAAACCGATGTTGAAGCAATGCCATCTAATCCATTCAATGACCAAAACCCCTTTGAGCATCCGTCAAGTTCCAATGATCAGAGGGAAGGCCTTCTATCCACACTCCCTTCCTTTAAGGTGGCTGACGGCCGACCAAACTTGGAGTACATGATAAGAGAAGAAATCAATGCGGCTAGTGGCAAGATATTTGTTAGTGGTGGGTATTCTGGTTCCATGGTTCGTTGCGGTTATTGATCGTGTCTTTCTCCCAAAGTCTGCGGGTCTAGTGCTATAACCGAGGTCGTCCGCAAAGCACTGCGAATTCCCTGGTCGAGTCCGTCTAGCCCAATGAACGGTGGGCCTAGCGTGACGTTGCACGTAGCCCGCTTTGGATACGCCTGACCACTTGTCATACTCATTTGTGACAATGTACATAACACAGTTGCTCATGATCAATTTTCAGTGACAACATGGCGTGCTTTGATGTTTGGTAGGTATCCTCTCAGTGAAATGACGTGTTGTATTTGACTGCATCACATCCCCGCATCGAGGCACCGCTTAAGATCACGACCACCAACGGCGTTTGCTCTCCAGGGTTGCTAGCACTAGGGACCGATGGGGCTAAGCGCCACAGGCCGTCTGAACAAGGGCTTCTAAGACATGTCATAACAATTATCCTTACTACTATATCCTTCCGGGTGAGCTTACAAGCACTCGACAGCGCCTGTTGCCTGGTGGAGTTATTGCTGTTTGCGAAAATGTTGAGGCATGGGAATTTTTTGCAAAAAGTGGCACTCGCGACCATCAACCACCGCTCAACTTTTTCGATTTATTTTGAACGAACGGCTGCTCGGATTGTCGAGCCACCTTAATAAAACATATTTCTCTACTTATGCTCGAGGTGCAACCATCAAGAGGAAGACGAAAAAGAGAAGTTTCCGTGTTCTGGTCAACACCCTCCTTCGGCGACACTTGTGATTTTTTGTGAGTGAGCAACGGCCTGTATCGACCTGAAACGTTTGGAGCCTACATCAGTATACTCATAGGAGGGTGCACCGTTATTTTTTGTTGAAGAGAAACAAGCTATCGTTGATCCTGTATTTGTGACCCATTTGTGGCAAAAAAAAAATCCGTTATCGATCAGAATGTCGTCGATGAAGCCAGACACCTACATGATGGTACGCGTATAGTACGCCGTTTCTTTCGTCCCCATCCATAAAATCTAGACGATGCATTCAACTGGAAAACTCGGATAGACTTGGAGGTACAACAAACCAGGAATCTTTCATCTTTCATGCCAGAGATTCTGAGTTAACGGGTCATATATTCAGGTATCCAGGATATCAATGGTTGGAAACGTGCCTGTATTGGTCTTGATGGCGCAGGAATCTACTCTTGGCGCTTCCGAGTCTGTGACATGGCATCATCATGGCTGGAAAAGACCATTGCATCCGTCCTTTGATGCTGGCTCGGCAACTCCGAGTCGAGTGTGTTTGGACAGGTGAAAATGTCTGAGTAGGTCGCAGAATTTCACTGGAAGACCTTATTCGTAGGTCCGAATGTACGGATTGATATCATCCATAACACGTGGCCGCCCAACACGCCAGGTTTCACGGGGCCGGAATGATTCACCAGTGCGACGATAGTATGTCACAATTTGCTGAATGGAAGCCTTGCTCAAACCAGGTCTATACGCAGAGATTTCTGTCCCAGTGAGCAATGGCAGCGTACGAATCACTACGTCGCACAATTCTTTCGAAACCTTTTGTCCTGGGGCAACTTAAAGGGAAGTGGATGGGGGACGAAAGAAACAGCTTACTATACGCGTACCATCATGTAGGTGTCTGGCTTCATCGGCGACACTCTGATCGATACTGGATTTTTTTTTCGCCGCAGATGGGTCATAGATACAGGATCAATGATACCTCGTTTCTCTTCAACAAAAAATAACGGTGCACCCTCCTATGAATATCCTGATGTAGGCTCCAAACGTTTCGGGTCGATACAGGCCGTTGCTCGCTCACAAAAAATCACAAGTGTCGCCGGAGGGGGGTGTTGACCAGAACACGGAAACTTCTCTTTTTCGTCTTCCTCTTGATGGTTGCACCTCGAGCATAAGTAGAGAAATATGTTTTATTAAGGTGGCTCGACAATCCGAGCAGCCGCTCC
>JBBPLG010000237.1:0-31710 GCA_038089695.1 Xanthoconium separans | reverse complement strand
CCTCTAGACATCTCGGTCACAGATCGTCTAGCAAGACCTCCCCTGAAGACGGACACCCGTTCCAAGTCAATCCCGGAACCCTCCGCCTTCCTTTCGTTATTCCGCTCCTCGCCGGTTGCAGGAGCACGACTTGTCACGACCCGGGCTCACCCATAGCCCATGTATAAGCCATACGGAACTCCGTCCATATATGGCACTAGATGCGTCTCCGATCATTTGTGAATTCTCGCGCTGATCCTCATCGCCCCGAGACAGCGGATCCCCTTTGATCCTATTTCCTCCTTCCGATGGAACCCCGTTCTTGACCTTCCATCACGTGTACAGCCCTATGGACCTTATAGCCATATTGGGCACGTTTCATCTTTTGATCCTATTCGATCCCGTTGATCCCCTTCCGCTTTTCTTGACAACGGGACTCCTTTTTGATCCTTTCCGTTCCTTCCCGATGGGAAGCCTGTTTGATCCTTAGGATCACCCTTTGCCCTGATGGTCCGTGCACCATTCAGGATAGTATATATAGAGTTACCTTTGTTCTCTGGTAGCTCTAAGCTAGTTCTACGCAACGGATACCTGCCTGTATCGCTACTGCACTTCGGTGCCCCTTTACTCGCAATCCATCTTGCTCACTGGTGTACTGGTAGAGGGAACCCTCTAGAGTCTCGTCCGCTCTACGACTTCGCCTCTATTTCACGACTTCGTCTTCAAGCTCTTCGAGGCCTTAGTTGGCGATTGTACCTTCAAGACTCCTTATCGGTCTTGCACGTCCGTGCTTGACCTCTTGTACACAAAGGGACGGTACTACGCAGGGCCTGTTGGCTCGCAGTACAAGGTTATATCACTGCTCACTTCATCTCTTCGACACTCGTACGGTTGCGACTAACTTCGCTAGGGCATTGGCTCGCAGTAAGCGTAACATCCTATCATCATCCTATTGGTAATAGAACGGCCCACTAACTGCGGAGGGTAGACTTTGAGAATCCCTCTTAGAATATCCTAAACAAGACAGCGGTACATGTGATGGGAGATCAAGAGCAGGATCCCATCAGGAACGGAAATAGGATCAAAGGGGATCCACTGTCTCAGGGCGATGAGGATCAGCATGAGAATCCACAGATGATCAGAGACATATCCAGTGCCATATATGGACAGAGTTCCGTATGGCTATACAGGTGGCTGTAGGGACAGCCTGGGTCATGACGAGTCGTGCTCCTGCAACCAGCGAGGAGCAGAATAATGAAGGGAAGGCGGAGGATTCCGGGATTGACTAGGAACGAGTGTCTGTCTTCAGGGTAGGTCTTGCTAGACCGTCTATGACCGAGACATCTAGAGGAATGCTGATTGGCCATAAGCAAGAGTATGGCGACTCCTGAGGTGTCCTATGGCGAGAACGACAATGGTAATACTCCCAGAGTATTGGTACGTGCAGTAAGGCTTCTGCCAGAACCTTGAGGTAATCGTGGTCCCTGTCCATCGAGGAAAGGCAAAGAAAAAGAATAAAGTGGTTCGGTCCGGTGGTACTGCCAGTGAACCATGGTTTCCGTAACACCTCACTGGAAGTCAGTGAAGGTGGTGTGTATTCTGGATCAGGAAACAGCCAGGCGGGGATTGTCCAGGCCCTGTCAGGATCCTGCCACATCACAATCTGATGTTGCCATACTTGATCAAGTTGGTGACGATACCAGTTCACCACGTCAAGGTACTCTCTGGTCACCATGGAGTAAGGTAGGTAAGTTCTCATGTGAATTGCTCGATCCCAGATTTGAAGGCCTCTGCTTCTAGAGAAACAATCAAAGCAATAAAGGAGCCTGGATTGCTCCCAGAATGGATCCAATGCATTGATCAAAAGGGTTTGGACCCTAGTTGCCAAAGGGGTTGACATGGGGAGTAATTGTACATTTCCCTGTTCCGATGTGGCTCCATATTCTGCACTGATCAAGTATCTAGCATACCATCCACTCAAGAGGAACTTGCTATTCATGAGGTGACTAGTCTTGATCTCCATGTCCGAGTCCTCATCAACGAGTCGTTGCCAATTGCAAATGACATGCTGTGTTGGAGAGATACAATGGACGAGGAATCTTTCCTTGTCCCAAACAGCCGCATTCAAAGGGTTGTCTCTGGGGTAGGGACACTCCTTTCTCAATAATTGCTCGCCTCATCTGGCTAACAGGTCTCCCATCAGGTTCCAGTGATGGGGCAGAATGATCTCATCATCACTGTGCTCCCAATCATCAGGTAAGTCAACTGGCACTGGCTCAAAGTCAGCTGATTCAGGCAGGACGAAGTCATCATCATCATCACTTTCTGTTGAGATATAAGCAGCTGCCAACTGTAAGCTAAAATCACCCTCGGTTGTCTCTGCTAACTGCCCTCTATCCAGACCTCCTATGTGCATGCTATGTGCAGATACAGCACCAGGTGGCTTGGATGAGTCATTGCTAGCGACAATCTTTAGCTTGGGACAGTCACGTTTCAAGTGCAGTCCACCACACTCAAAGCACAACTGAAACAACCAGCCTTCCACCACTTAAGGTGTAGCGCTTAGGTTATAACTTGTGGACAAAAGACAGAGGGGAGTATGATGTACTTTGGCTGGGAAAGACCAAGAGGACAAGACTGCCCTCTGGCCGATGGATTCATGGGGTTTATATACTACATGGGGGTTTGGCCATGTTTGGCCCTAATCTACCGATATGTGGATATACATAGTAAATACATGAGGTAATGGTGAGGCATGACATGCCGAGTCCATGAGGTGCATAGCCATGGAAGATTCTAGAAGAATGGAAGTGTGAACATGCCTGATGTGCACGTTTAACATGAGGTGTGGCAGAATGGAAGTACTGCCTCATAGAATATGAAAGACATACCCATCACGCATGGCAGTGGGTAGGATGGAAGATCTCTTGGATCTGGATAAATGAAAGGGTGAGATGTGCGTCCGTGAGTGCATGTGAAAGGTAAAAGAGAAGGAGCGTCCATGAGGCACGAGTGAAGAGCAGAAAGGTGTGATCAGTAAGTGATCAGTCCAATACAATAAGATGAGAAAGATAAGATAAGAGAAAAAGAGAAAACGACTAAGTCCGTTGGTCTGTGACCATAACAACAACTTGTTCATGACCTGCTGGTCATGTTCTTCTTTGCTTAACCAGGTGCATTCTGTAATTTGAGCTCCTGGTCAAGCATGCCTATTCTGTTGTCCAGATCCGGAAGTGGTTGCATTTGTTGTTCAGGGCTGGGCACCCTCTTGACGTGCATCCTCTCTGGGTGTGTCCTGACGAGGCACCTCCTGTTGTGATTGACTAGGTCGCACTTCATCAGTCAGTTTGGCCCAACGATGAGTCTGCCTCCATCCTTGGTTGGGACTCTCTGTTTGTGATGCAGTGTTCAAGCTGCCCCCTCTCTGTTAGAAATTCTCTTTCCCGTTTGCTCCTGTGTCCTTCCATTCATTCCCGTATCTTTCCACCTCCGCTCGATAGATTGATACCGACTCCACCTTCCTTCTCAAACTCCGTTCCATTCTATTGGTCCCCCCATATGGTCTCTGTGTTCCTTCTTAGTCATGTTATCCTTATCCCTCGAGTATATAAGGACCTAGTTCAACTTGTGTACTTCCCTAGTTTCGGAATAGTCACTCGTACTGTGGTTTCGTGGGTCTTTTCGAGTCATCGCCGTGTGTTGCCTGATATTATTCCGAAACTACCTTCTTACGCAAACCCTTACCCACTCTTCTCTCTCTTATCTCCTCGCCCTTATCTCTTCACCCATGACAAACCCACTTGCCGAATGGCGTAAACCCGATGATCCCTTCGGCGTGCGCTCCCCACCCTCAAGCCATATGGAAGTTGACGACGGGGGATTGAAGTCATCAGCCCTCGCAGACACCACTAGTATGAACGTCCCAACAAATGACTATCGCCTCATGGACTCTCAGGATGCCTTCGATGCACTCTACCAGGACTGGTTCCAGCGATACAGGGAGGACCCCGCCCACGCAGGACCTCCGCCAATCCCATACTTGGCGCCCACGCTGAGAAACTATGTACCAACTTGTGCGGCTGTCAACCCCATCTCCCCTTGAAGTGCCTCCTGCGCAAACGCGACTGGCCTGTCTCCCCGTGCTGCCCCTCCCTTGTGTATTGGGAAATCGCTCACCGCCAAGCCCGACGCCTATGGTGGCATCAAGGAAAAGTTTGTGCAATGGTGGAGGACCGTCGAACTATATCTTGCCAGATTTGACACCGAACCCTCCGATCAACAAAAGATTCTCATTGTTCTCTCGTACATGAAAGGTGACAATGCAGCAGGACGATTTGCAGATCTCTATGTCACTCAAGGCCTCTTTGCCTCATCCACCTTTGATGAGTTCGCCGAAAAGCTCTGTGTCAACTTCCAACCTGTCGCCCTACATCGCATTGTGGAAAAGAAGTTATTGGAGCTTCGCCAAGGAAGGCAGGAGACAGTCGAAGATTTCGTTGTTCAAATGAAGCAGCTCATCATCGAAGCCGAGTACAATGTCTTCACGCATGCCCGCACCCTCATACACCTATTACGACTTGGGACCCACAACAATGTCGTCGAATACGTCGAGCGCTCCCAACCCGCACTCCTGAACTCCAACTCGTTCGCCAAATGGGTCGACACCCTCATCCGTGCAGATCAAGTCCTCACCAAGATCGCCAACCGCAAACGTGGCTGGGATAAGACCCCAACCTTATCCAAGAACTTCACCCCAAGGAGTTTGGGTACTGGAACCACCACCACCATGGCAACGATGGCGCCCTCCATGTCCAGCACCTTGCAGTCATCAAAGACTGAAATCCACCCAAATCAGCCGGGAACCTTTGGCGGTCAAGGCATACCAATGGACATCAGCAAGGCCAGGGCGGAGGGGAAGTGCGCTAGATGCGGAGGAACATGGCCCTGCCAGATACACTCACGCCCACGCCGTCAAATGCGATTTGTCGAATTCAAGGGAGCGAAAATCTTCTATCAGAACTCTGAAGAGTTAGCGGACACGATGAAGGTGATTGAGAAGGACCAGGATTTTGTCGCCAGGGCGTAGTTAGTGGTCGCACTATGTCCCCTCCATGTACATTGTCAGCCTCGTTTCATAATCATTTCACAGTACTCGATGACGAAGTGACCATCTCAAAAACCGAACCCTCCAACGAAACCTCAACCCCTGCTCCTTCTAAGACGAATCGTGAGACTTCCTCTCATCTTCCCCATGTGGCTGACACCTCTCTTTGTCACCAAACGAAAACCTCTCAACAACACCGAGACGACCACCAGCACAATCCCACTCCTACCCTATCAAATACTTCGCCTATAACGTCCAAGACTCCTCGCCCTCCCAAGAGGCGTATCAGGAGGAATGGCCGAATGACCTGGGTAAACACCGTCGATCCGTGGTTGATACAATGGATCAAATCCGTGGTTGACAGTCCCGATGAGTCACGCACTCTCAACCACCTGTGTTCCTTTGTACATGACTCACGATTCGACGAGGTTGACGCCTCGCTGTTGACAGATCTCCGCGCCCTGGATGCTGATGACGCCCACTGGGTTCTACTCGACCTCCAATGACATCCCAAGTTCGTTCGCCGGGCAACATTGTCACCCAATTCACTCGAATTATCCGCACGCCTCATCACCAATGATGCACATGAATTCATGATTCAGGCGCTCATTGACTCCGGATGTACAGGGTCATCAATTGATCACGGCTTTGTTATCGAGAAGAATATGAACACCCATGCACTCCCACGACCAATCCCAGTCTACAATGCTGATGGGACTCAAAACTCGGCTGGCCATATTGAGGAGTTCGTCATTGTTGAGCTCAATATCCAAGGCCACTCCAAACAGATTGCACTTGCGGTCACGAACCTTGGCACCAACACAGTGTTCCTAGGTCATGATTGACTGAAACTGCACAACCTGAACATCGACTGGAAATGGGGCATAGTTGAATTCCGTTGCGAAAACGACCATGTTCCCATGCTGATCGACTGCGAGGATGATGACGATGAAGCGAAAGAAGGGGCAGGCATTCATGCAGGGGAACGCCTCTTCCAGCTAAATGTCAATTCGTATCTCCACAATGTGTCTACTGACATCGCTGCAGCTGCCAATCAACAAAAGCCCAAAAAGGGCTTCAAGGACGCTGTCCCACATCACTACCATGACTACGAAGACGTCTTCGCCAAAGAAAACTTTGACGAACTGCCACCACAGCAACCCTGGGATCACGCCATCGAACTTCTACCAGGTGACCATGTCATTGATTGTAAAACGTACAATCTTTCACCCGATGAACAGCGCGAGCTTGACGCGTTCCTCAAAGAGAACCTCCAGTCGGGACACATCCGCCCATCTAAATCCCCCTTTGCGTCCACGTTCTTCTTTGTGAAAAAGAAGGATGGGAAGCTATGCCCGGTTCAAGATTATCGCAAGTTGAACGCGATCACCATGAAAAATCATTATCCACTCCCGCTGATCTCTGAACTCATCGATAGGTTAAAAACTGCTAAGTACTTCACAAAGCTCGACATCCGGTGGGGGTATAATAACATCTGCCTGGTCGAAGGAGATGAGTGGAAAGCAGCATTCCACACCAACCACAGCCTCTTCAAACCCCTTGTGATGTTCTTTGGGCTGTCCAACTCACCCGCTACATTTCAGACAATGATGAACCACCTGTTCCGCGACCTCATCAACCAGGGAAAAGTCATCATCTACATGGACGACATCATGATTTACACGACCACCCTGGCCAAACACCGGGTGGTTGTCCGCGAAGTCCTGCAAATCCTACGTGACAACAAACTTTACCTAAAACATGAAAAATGCGACTTCGAATGTTCGGAAACTGAATACCTCGGACTCGTTGTCGCCCACAACGAGGTCAAGATGGACCCCACGAAGGTCGCGGCCATCCGTGACTGGCCGGAGCCCAAATCCAAAAAGGACCTACGCGGGTTCCTCGGTTTCCTGAACTTTTACCATTGTTTCATTAAAAACCTTTCTCAAATCGCTCGCCCACTCAATGCACTGACTTCAGTCAATAGAGAATTCGTGTGGGATGAGATGTGTCACTCAGCGTTTGCTCAGCTGAAGGACTGCCTCTGCAATGTGCCAACCCTCGCTATGCCCACCGATCACGATCAATTCCGCGTCGAAACTGACACTTTGGGTGTCGGGTTGGGCGCCGTCCTCTCCCAACATCAGGACTCTCTCTGGTGGCCGATTGCCTTCATGTCCAAATCCCTCAATGAAGCCGAACACAATCACCATGCAGCTGACCTGGAGATGCTGGCGATTATCGCTTCGGTGAAGGAGTGGCGCCATTACCTGCTTGGTGCCCATCTCCCCTTTGAAATTCTCACTGACCATAAAAATCTAGCTTTCTTCCACAAGCCTCAGGACCTATCCCAACGCCAGGCGCGCTGGCAACAGATCCTGCAGGAATACAACTTCACGCTATCACATCGGCCAGGCAACACGAATCCTGCCAACCCGCTGTCCTGCCGACCCGATCATGAGAAGGGGGTAGAGTCCAACAACTCGCAACAAATCCTCCTCCCTGATCACCTGTTCATCATGGAGAAACAAG
This sequence comes from Xanthoconium separans, assembly GCA_038089695.1. NCBI lineage: Eukaryota > Fungi > Basidiomycota > Agaricomycetes > Boletales > Boletaceae > Xanthoconium > Xanthoconium separans. Next base: position 24,092 of record JBBPLG010000237.1, on the reverse strand, counting down.
AAATTGTGCAGACCACGCAACTCACCAAACCCCCAAAGAAACCTAGTGGAGGCGAAGTGATCTGGGACGTCTCACCACACCCGGACTCCATTGAGGCCGCCATCCACAAAAACCAATACAAAAGGGAGCGATACATCAAGGAGGGCCTCACCAGAAAAGACTCCCTATGGACCGAACGAGATGGCGTGGTCCACTGGAGGGACTTGCTCTATGTTCCTCAAGAACAAACCATATGGGAATGCATCCTCAAGGAACATCACAACCACCCACTCACGGGACATCCAGGCGTCCGACAAACACGCGACCTCATCATGGACAAGTATTACTGGCCTAGCATACAGCATGACGTCGAATGCTACATACAAGGATGCGACCGATGTCAGAAGGTCAAACCCAAATCTATCTCCTCGACGACTCCCTTGCACCCCAACGAAATACCTTCGGCCCCATGGGAAGTCATCTTGGTTGACATCATCAGCCCACTACCTGAGTCAAACGGGAAGAATGCCATTCTCAACATCGTTGATCATTTCTCCAAGATGATCCACATCTTCCCTGTACACAACACCATCACAGCTCTCAGCGTCGCCAAGATTTTCCATGACCACATCTTCAAGCTCCACGGAACGCCATCTAAGGTTATCTCTGACCGCGGGCCCCAGTTTGTCTCGTCCTTCATGCGCGACCTCTATGCCCTGCTCAAGATTGAGGCCAACCCATCTACAGCATACCATCCTCAGACGGATGGACAGATGGAGCGCTTCAATGCGGGGATCAAACAATATCTACGTCTCTACATGAACCACAGACAAACAGACTGGACCGAGTGGCTACCCCTTGCGGAATTTGCCCACAACCAGGGTAGCTCCAGCGCAACCGGCCACTCTCCAGCTCAATTACAGCCAGCAACCTCTCATTGGAGTCGATCGACGATGAACTGTTCGCAACGTGTCGGCCGAGGACTTCGCCGAACACATGCATCATGTCCATGATGAAGCACGCATAGCTCTGGAACATGCTGCGGCAGACATGAAGTGTTTCCACGATCGACATGCATGCGAACGATGCGAATACCAACCTGGCGATCTCGTCCTTCTTGAGGCAACTAACATTTGTAGCGACCAACCGTCCCGCAAGCTTGACAATAAACGCTATGGCCCCTTCAAGGTGCTTGGCAAGGTAGGCCCTGGCGCCTACAAGCTGAAACTCAACAGATCGTGGAAAGGAATCCACCCGGTTTTCAATGAATGCCTCTTGTGGCCTTACATGCCAGGCGCGTTCCCCTCACAGAAAGTCGCACCACCCCCACCTCCTGTGCTTGTGTCACAGCATGAAGAACAGGAAATCGACAGCATTCTCGACTCTCGTGAACGACGAGGGCACATTGAATATCTCATTCATTGGCGAGGATTCCCGCGTGAGGAACACGAATGGAAACGCAACAATGAGCTGTCTAACGCACGCGATGCCATTGCGCAGTTCCACCACCTACATCCCACCGCTCCATGTCCTCAGACCAAGATGCAACTTCGCCCCCATATACAAGATTCGGATCCTCGTTGCTTGTGTCCGATTTGTCGTAACGAGCCCTTGCCGACTCCATCCCCTCTCTTCCGCACCGCTGAATTCGCTGCCTTCTGCTCGCGTCTCAACTATCTACCCTTGTCACTCTTCAAAATTGCGCCCCTTGTCTCCGTGGACGTCGACCCTTGAGAAGGGGGTAATGTTAGGAATTCTCTTTCCTGTTTGCTCCCATGTCCTTCCGTTCATTCCCATATCTTTCCACCTCCGCTCGATCGATCGATACCGACTCCACCTTCCTTCTCGAACTCCCTTCCATTCTATTGGTCCCCCCATATGGTCTCTGTGTTCCTTCTTAGTCACGTTATCCTTATCCCTCAAGTATATAAGGACCTAGTTCAACTCGTGTACTTCCCTAGTTTCAGAATAGTCACTCGTACTGTGGTTTCATGGTTCTTTGACTCCACCTTCCTTCTCAAACTCCCTTCCATTCTATTGGTCCCCCCATATGGTCTCCGTGTTCCTTCTTAGTCACGTTATCCTTATCCCTCGAGTATATAAGGACCTAGTTCAACTTGTGTACTTCCCTAGTTTTGGAATAGTCACTCGTACTGTGGTTTCGTGGTTCTTTTCAAGTCATCGCCGCGCGTTGCCTAATACTCTCTGGGTTCTATCCCTTCTAGTGGCGACATTATTTGCGATCTCAATGACTTCTGCTGTCAAGATCACTTCTTTTAGTGATGATTGCTCAGGATTCAGCCTATCACGCCAGAGCTCAGCTTGAATAGGGTGGTTTAAACCAAGCCACAGTTTCATTATGCGTTCCCGCTCACTTACATCACCAATCAGGTTCCAAAACTTGTTTAGTTCAGAGATATATTCCCGAATGGTCTTGTTGTTTTGGTACATGCATTGCAGCTTTTCCCTTTGTTTCATTCTGAAGTCAATAGGGAAGCAATAGTTGAAGAGCTCAAGGTAGAAATCCTTCAAGTTCCACTTGTACGGATTGTTGGCAACTTCCTGCAAGTGGAACTTGTGTGCTTTACTGTCAATAGCCAGATCCTCCGCCTCAAGTCTGGACGGAAGTCCGAAGGCGCGGGAACATCGGAGTTACATAATATCGGAGTTGTGCATCGGACATCGGAGTTACATAATATCGGAGTTGTGCATCGGACATCGGAGCAGATTAGGACATTGGCGCAGGACTTATGTGTTGTGCCCTTGCCAGTCCCGTGTCCTAGTATTTCAAAAGAGAGAGGAAGAGTGGGAGAGGGTGAGGGTGAGGGTGAGGGTGAGGGTGATGCAGATAAGAAGAGGAGGTACTAATCAAGTCGATATTCAGACTGAGGAATACAGCGAGAGTATCTATGAGATTATATACTGATATCTGGGTATACTCTGGACCGGAAGGAATAGAGTGCGTACTACAAGGGGGGCAATGAGCATTCCAGTGAGGAATGATGGGGGCAGTAATACGCAACAGAGGTACAGTGTAACTGAAAGCCAGAGGGCTATACTCATTATGGAAAGGTACTGTACCTAACAGGGATAACGGAGGTCTGAGTCAGACTTGGATAGGGGTCCGAAGCAGAGTTGGTCTGGAGTTGTTCAGGGGTTGGCCGGAGTTGGCTGGAGTTGATAGGGGTTTGCTCGGCAGGGGCATGGATGTGACATTTACCTGTCAGGTAATGTGACAGGATGAACACTTTCTTGTGTTCTGAGACTTGACCAGCTTTGACAAAAGCAGTTCCCTCGGTGATAAACCAATGGAAAAGCTGCGAATCAGTCAAGCCATCGTATTCATATGGGGGAATTGGCTTCAGCTTGCCATATCCTGACTTGTAAGTTTTCTTCTTTTTCCTCTTGTCTCTCTTATGCTTATGCCATTTAGCAACTTTCCTGAGATGACATGATCCTCATTGCTCATGCTCTGAGGCAGAATCACTACCCTCAGGGTCTGATGAGTCGCTCTCACTTGACAAGTCACTTGATGAACTTGAAGAATCGGTTGAAGTGGAACTTGAGTCACTTGAGTCATCAGGCAAAGGGTACAACTTCCTTGCCTTCCCTACTCGGTCGAGAGCCTGTCCCAAGTAACTGGTTGGGGCAATCTGCTGTGCTGGTTCAATGACACGAACGACGGATGAGCATGTCTTGCTCCTTCTTGCTTTCAGTGCATCTTTGATCATTCGTTCAATAGGGTTCTCATTTCAACAGCACTCTCTCTTCTCTTGATGAGCAGTCATCTGGTCTTGATCTGGTTCAGACTGTTCAGACCTCTTGTTGGTCTCATTGTGTTTCTTCCTTTGATGAGACCTTGGTTTGACTTTCTTCTTTTGTTCATGCTTACTCTCATTCCACTGTTTCAGAATGGAGTGTTGAACTTCTGGGTCCAACTCAACGCTTCCTGCCTCAAGTTGCCCCCAGTTGTGGGGATTGGGGCCTTTCCCTTTACAGTCAATCTCAACATTCTCGTCGGTCAACTTGGTCACTTCATAATGAGCAGTGGCTTCAGCCACTCCTCTGGATTCTATACGGTTTCACTCTTCAGTGGACAGTCACTGCTCTGCCCTTAACAAGGTACAAGCGTAACTAGTTTCAGGCTTTCTGATTGGGTCCATGACCCTCACTTCTCATCCCTTATGTTTCATCCTGGATATTGAGAATTTGAGATCCAAGAATTTTCTTCCCTTCTCTTTGGTGGGTTGACACTATGATCACTATCTGTGTCATCTTCCCCAGTGATGTCTGTTCCAGGGGTATAGAATGGCATTGTTCTCTCTTCATCTCCAGCCTCACCCTTGTCCAACAAGGGGGCAGACAGCATCGTGGGACCTTCAAGATCAACCAGCAGTTTGCTCTCATCAACAGCACTTGGCGCTGCATCATGAATGGTGATTTCTTCCTCAAGGTCAGAATGACCGAGGTCTGACATGGGTGGAGTTGTTAAAACGGACAACTCACTATGAGCATGGTGATGAGTCATAAATGAAACGGGTATCACCGGGCAAATCCCGGAACTTCTCAAGTTATAACAAGTAGACATCTTGTCCTAGGGTATTGGTGAAATAGTTGAATGTAGTTTTCTTACTGAACATCAGGAAAACTACAAAAAGTCTGAGTTGACTGGTTGGCTGGACTATCTGGGCTCTGGATGGTCTGGGTTTACTGGATTGACTGGAGCCAGTGGATTCAGTAATTCATCAAGCAAGCCCTACAGTTTTTCCAGTCATCCAGTCATCCAACCATCCAGCCATCCAGTCATCCAGTCACTCCAGTAACCCAGTTATCCAGTTATCCAGTCATTCCAGTCATTCCAGTCATTCCAGTAACCCAGAAATCAAACCATCCAGGCTTTCCAGTATTTCCAGTACTGCCAGTAGACTAGTAGCCCAGTGTTCCAGTCATCCAAGTAATCTCGGTACTGTAGTACCCCAGTGTTCCAGTCATTCCAGTAATGTCAGTACTGTAGTAGTCCAGTGCTCCAGTCTTTCCAGTAATGTCAGTAGTACCAGTACTAAAGTTTCCTAGAACTTTCACAGTTTTGCTGATGAATCCGGGCAAGATTGATAATGGTGGGCCTAACCTTTATGAGCTCATCACCAAGGATGGTAAGTGGTTCAAATTATTAACGAGTAAAGTGTAACAGCAATAAAAGGATGAGGGCTTTGTTAAAAAATATGTGACGGCTACCGATCGAAATCAGTGAGACATTGCAAGGAAGAGCCAACTAACAAGGTAAAGTCCTAGTATTGACTGGGGACTCCGGGTATACACACGTAGCTACTTATACTACTACTGACTGTACTCGTGATCTAGTACATGTGGGCCTTGTTGTCCGAAACACTAATCAAATACTGTTCAAGTTTGAAGAACGTCCTGCGTTGCTATGAGGAGTGCATGAGGTCCAAGTCACCTGCCTCGGTGGGTATCTTCTTATCTCGCCTAGTACTGTGACTGTGACTGTCACATTGGTTGACTAGTACAAGCCAACAGTACTATCCCCTACCACCCTTTCGGCACCCACTACCCTTTCAGCACTCTACAAAATACACAACTCTTCTGTCATTTTACTTCACACGTCTTTATTTCTATAGTACAAATATAGTCTCCAAGTTGAATGGAGTCAAACAATGGAATGATCGCCAAGATCGCAAAGTTGACCTTGTCATGCTCATTGTCACGCACCGAATGTATTGCCGGACGGGGTTTGAAAACAACTATCTATCACTGACAATACTTACTAGCATCGTAGGGTGCGGTCGCTGGCGATGGCGGGCCATCACCGAGGGCAGCGAGCTTCTACCCAGGATCCGGAATACGAGACCTGGATGAAGCTTGCTGTCAAAGGACTTAACAATAGGACCTACAAGACCATCAGTGCAGTGGCAAAGGTTCACAAAGTACAGAGTTCAGCCAGATCTCAAGGATAACTAACATCACAAGGATTCCTACCAAGACGCTCGGCTTCTCCGTGGGGCCGAAGAGAGCGTCATCAATGAATGGCTCATCCAGCAATCAAGCATGGCCAGCCTGCTCCATCCTCGTGATCTACGTGCACATACTTTTGAAATCACAGGAATACTCCCAGGAAAGAACTGGCACCGGAAATACCTCAAACGGCATGGTAAAACATTGAAGGCATCGAAGCCATGCCATCTCGATCCCAAGCGAGCTCAAAACTTCAACAGGACGAATGTTGAAGGCTACTTTCGGCTTCGGACACAGATTGAGAAGAAATACAATGGGATTCCTCCAGAGCACAACTGGAATGAGGACGAAAAGGGCAACCAGATGGGCGGTGGGCAGAATGGATTAGGAATGAAATACATTTATTCCGCAGAGGACAAGGATTGTTATCGCCAGCACAGTGACAACTTAGAGCTAGTCACCATTCTTGAGTGTGCCAATGCCACAGGGGATATCATGCTGCCATATTTTGTGCTGAAAGATGGTCCACTTCCTGACACACGAGATGCGTCATTCAATGGAATGGGAGGGTAAGTTTTTCCTTCGTGTTAGGAGCTGTTTTCTCAATATCATCCAGCATTGCAGTGTCGCCCACAGGATGGACGGATCGTGATATCTTTGAACACTGGTTCACGACTGTCTTTATTCCAGAAGCCGAGAAGTGCCGTGTAGACCCCAAAAAACCAATTGTCCTTACCCTTGATGGGCATGACTCACATGAAATGAGGAAGCTAAAGCAAGCTGCATTTGACCACAATATAATTGTCATTGCACTCCCATCAAAAACAACACATAAGCTCCAGCCTCTCGATGTTGGTGTCTTTTCATCTGTCCAGCGACAGTGGTCAATTCATTGTGACAAGCGTCTCGCACAGGGGATTTGCATCGATCGCTTCAATTTTATCCCTGAGTATCTTGCAACCCATCATGCTATAACTACCTCCTTGGTTCAGAAAGCATTTGCTAAAATGGGCATCTATCCATTGAATCCAACCATCTTCCATGAACATGACTTCACACCAAGCCAGCCATCGTCTTCGTCAGTGACATTCCCGCCTTCCTTTCCCGAGGAGATCCCATCATCACCAAGCTATGTACCTAGTGAGCTTGACTCTGTTTCCTCAGATTCAGATTTGGACTGGATAGATGAGGGTGAAAACGGTGGAAGCTCAAGCAATTTGGAGGGCCTGGACGAACCACAACCATCTGGCAATCGTTCCCCACTTACCTCCTCATCGGTTGCCAATCGTGTCACTCGCGCTACATCAACCACACTAGGTCAACCACCAATCCCCCCACTTCCTCTGTATGCAGATGTAATGAGCTATGACCATGAGGAGATTTGGCATTTCATGTGGTCATACCAATCTCAATGCCAGGCTATCCTCAGTGCACGGACTGCACAGCTTGATGCTGCAAATGCACATTGTACGATCAGCCGTCATCAAATCACAACACTCACCCAACAACTTGCCAACAAATCTCAAAGCAAGCAACGAAAATCCAAGAAAGTTCAGGGTCGGTTTGTGACACTCCCTGAGCTACGTGCAGCCTTTGATGCGGAAGAGGCCGAGCTGGAAGCAAAAGAGAAAGCTGAGCTGGAGAGAGTAGCCAAGAAGCAGGCCAATGATGCTGCACGTGCAATCCGCATCAATGAGGAGATCAAGGCCCGTGTCTTTGATTGTCCACTCGCGTCCTACAAACGAAAGGATGATCTTGTCCCTCTTGCTGGTGCCCTCTTGCTGTCAATGGAAGGTACTGTGTCTGAACTCACAAAAGTGATCAAGGATCATCTTGCAGGGAATCCTGCACGCGCAAATGAGCCACAGTTTACTGGGCTCTTTGGTTCTTCAAGAAAACATGCCGCTGCTGTGTCGACTCCATCAGCTTTGTGATCACTATGTTTTTTCCCAACACATTCATCTTTCATCGAGTTTCCGCTGTACATCCACTCTTTCAACCACCTGCGTACCTCCACATTCTTTGTACCACAACGCTACATATGTCCCATGACTAATGTTTGATAACACTCCCCCCATGTCCCACTGTAATGCAGCCAGGACATTTCCTTGGCATACATATCTTTATTGTATTATCCTACTCACATAGTAGTTACCCTGGTAACTCTCGTTTAATACTACTACTAGTCGTGCATACTTGAAAGTTTGCATTCACTGGCAGCGGACACTTCAAGCGTCGGGCGGAGTTGTAATCCGGCACGGTAACCTTCTGTGACTCTTCGTGAGAGAGTGTGACTGCCGAATGGGTGGTAGTGCCGAATAGGTGGTAGGGAATAGTAGGTGTAGGTTCCTTATGCACGACGATGTTCTACTACATTTCGTTTCTTCGTCCTCCTCCCTTGCAAGCCAGCGCGACGTCTAGCGAACCCATTCTCATTACACCCCAGGTATGCAACGATCTCAGAACAGAATTCCTCGACGACACCATCGACATATACTACGCCTGGAAGTCTCTCCACACACCTCACCCCGCCTCGCCCGTGATCACCAATCCCACCAAGCTCACCTCCTGGCGAACGAGCACCGCATACAAGGAGATCTCCGTACCGAGACCATCCCAATATAACACACGCAACAACTTGGACACGCCATCCGAGTGGCGGCTTATCCTGACATGCAGCACGACGCCAGACGCTCACGCCATCGTGCTGGGCGAGACTGGGACGACCGGAAAGACGCCCTTTGCAGTCATGTCCATGCCCGTTCGCTTTCCAGCTCCTTCTGGGAACAAGAGCGCAGGGACTCGCAAAGGTACGAAGCAAGAACGCATCGTGCGGTCGTATGCTTTGCGTGCACCCCTTCAAGAGCGACCGATCGTGTACGAGATCACGGAGCAGACCTCGTTTGATCTTGACAAGGCACGTCTCGTTCAGTTGCCACATCGTACACGCCACGTCTCCTGGCTCACAGTCCACCTTTACATCTAGAAAATATGGGACAGCGGTATCGGGCTCAGTTCGTGGCTCGCACAACTATGCTTTTCAAAACAGTGGGTGACGGATGGAACCCTGTCTGAGCTGCGTGAGTCATTGTTTAGCACAGATGCTCGGCACATCTTGGAACTAGGTCTGAGACGATGGTCTTCCTCCGACGACCGACTGACGATAGAATCATTTTGTAGGTGCAGGGACGGGCATCGTCGCGATCACGCTCGCCATTCTACGCTCGACGTTGGATTTGTCGGATAATACTGGGTCCATCGTAACGACGGATCTGCGTGCGCCCCCCCCTCTTCGTCGTTCGAACCCACCTCATGATGTACAGCTTCTGCAATGCCTATCTTGCAAGACAACATCGCCGCCAATCACCTGTCGACGCTTCAATGCACGCCACAAGTGGCCATCTTGGACTGGGAAGACGAGACACTCGCACCGCCCGTGCAAGCTCAATTAGAAGCAGGACTGGATGTCATCATGTAAGCCCCGGTTCGTGGACGTGGAGTTCGACCAGACTTGATCGTCCACACACAGTATGGCAGACGTCACCTACAACACCTCGTCCTTTAGTGCACTCATCGGAACGCTATCACGACTCGTTCAAGGTTCAAGCAGACAGAAACAGGACGGACGTCCTCCATGGGTGCTGATGGGTTACAAGGAACGGCATCCGGACGAACGATCGCTGTGGGATCGTGCTCGAGACATTGGGGTCCAGTTTAGACAAAATTGACGGTGCAGGTGGCCATACAGTCGAGATTTGGTTGGCGTGATCAGGTGCCCTCGGAGCCGTAGCATGGCTGTACGTACCCATCGTGACTGACGCATGTAAATTGACTGCTTATTGTTAAAGAGCTCTTCAAATGCCGTAGTCACACAGCATAGTACTGAGCATATCAACCGTAATATTGCTACGTGTCGGCGAATTCTGTGTCTGCATTCCATGTATACGGTCAACGCGATAGCGTTCTCGACTGAAACTGGTGGTCAAGCATTGAAACTCTCCAACTAGAGCATACGAGTTGGGTGCGTTGACGCAGTTGTATATATATGCTGGGACGATGCCAGAGGGAGCAGAATACGTCCTTTGAGTACGTCACCCCATGGGCGCGTGTTGGTACACCATCCGAGGGGACACAAGTCCCTGAGCTTGAGGGGTTGCGGGATTGGCTCGAGACGCAGGTCAAGGACATGTAAGGGCGTGTGGGGAGAACAAGGGCGCCCTCTATTGGTGTAGTACAAGGCGGCATGACTGTTCCGAATACAACCATGAAGGAATACAAGCTGGAAAGCACGGCCAACATGACGGCAACTCGACTTCCACCACGCCTTCCTCAGTGACTGTCGTCGCCATGGTTCACGTGCGGATGGGATGCGTTTCCCGCCTGGTGCTGCGAAAGCGCCAACGGACGCGTACATGAGCAGACGCGTTCGCGGAGCAAACGACCAAAGGACGCACCTGTCTCAACTTTGCCAAGTGTATCTTGAGCGTCTCTGCGTAATTCTCGAACCCCAGCGTGGCCATGGCATACAGTATATCCTCCCCGCCGATCGTCTTGCGTTTCTCCATGTGGCACTTTTCGGCCGCTTCCGAGGTGATGAAGCTGATAAACTCGGAGACGCACTCTTGGACGCATTCCTTGGCGTCTTTGGCGATCTTGGCGGTCGACGGGACGGATTGCTTCATGATGCGGGACACGTTGGCGATCTGGCAGAGGGATGTGTGTGTTTTTTCATGACACGTTGCAAAAACGTTTATGAGGGAAGGGGGTTCGGACGGGCGGGGCTTACGGGGAGGAAACGGTCTTGTTCTCTGTACTCTCCCACTTCTTGTTCGGTGATTGGTGCGGGGGGTGGTGCCTCGGGCGGAGTCGCTGCGCCCTCGTGCGTGGCGTTGGCGCCTTCTTCTGGTTGCGGTGCGAGCGGGGGTTGGGCGTCGGACATGGTTGATGACGACGACGACGAGGTTGTGGTTGAGAATGTGGTGGTGGTGGTGATCGAGAAGAGGGTCAATTGATGCTATCGCTCACATGGGTAAGCTCTTTCTTCTTCTTCACATACAAACTTGAAACACGATTGATAAGGATCACACAACACTCGGTCTAGCGCGGTGCAACGACGTTGATTGGTGGAAAAGTGCTTATTTGACAAGTCGACCCCGTCAATTTCATGATAACAACAGCCAATCCTGGGCGAGGAAAAGAAAAAAAAAAAGGACGAATAGGAGGACCCCGGCTTATATCTACCGGACCTGGATGGTCGGGATAATTGATTTTGCACCACTTCTAACCTCCCACACCATATTTTCAGCCACAGAACCCAGATTTAGATCACGTCAACGCCGGCCGGAGTCCTCGAATAAGGCAAGGTGTCGATGAATGTAGAGCCGCGGCCCCATGTGGTACATACACATGACATACGGGTCAAGTGCGAGAACACCAATACCTTGCATTCATTCTTCCTCGTCCGACCAAGGCCCCAGTGCGATGAACCGCCGTGTTTCCCTACGCCCAATCTAGGAACACATAGTTTCGACTGAGGATGAGTCAGAGTATACTCCAGACTTACTCTAGACATTTGCGCCAGACGATCGCGTAAGCTCATCGATTTCAGTGGCGACGCGCCAGTAATGGGATCGGATAAGCTTGGGGGCAGAGGAACTGGGTCACGCTCTGCTTCAGAAATATCGTCCATGTGGTCTTGTAATTTCGAGCATTGGACTGTGTTCGTATTCAGTGGAGGTAGCGACGATGGTGGTGAAGATAGTGGCGAGGAATGAATAGAAATAACATCAGTCAGCTTCGGTACCACAATCTCCTCGGTCTTGAATGCCTTGCAGAGAGGATCCTGATCTGATGGTCCAGCTGTGTTCGGTAGCCCCATGGGAGACTGATTGACAGTGAAAGGTATATCTTGTCGTCCGGAAGAGTGTCGTCGATGGAGGGAGTAAATGGGCTGCCGTGACGTCAGTGGTCGAGCGTTCCTTGACTCAAGCGCCGGAGCTTGAATAGTCTTGCGATGGCGCATATATGCACGCGAGATCGAATTCGTGCGACCATGGTGAACTCTTGAAGTATTGCCGTCCGGAATCACGGGCAAATCAGCAAGTGGCCGTCGAGGCGTGGTGTTTGTTTGTTGAGAGGGTGGATCGCCCGAATTCGTAACAGGTACTGTTAAACGTGACAGCTCGCGAGGCAACTGAGCATCACCCGCGTGTGTGCCGTCGATGCGGGCCCGCTTGAGGCTGAACTGATGTCCGCAACAGTCCGATGGCGATGAAACCGGGGCATGAACTTCCTGGGGCACAGACGTATCCGATCGTTTACGCCGCGAGGATGTCGACTTGCTTGAGGTTCCCAGCGAAGTCAAACTCCCCGCGCGTCCATATTCGTGCGCGATCTCGGCAACGAGTGTCGATCGAACGCTCTCGATATTATTCGTGAGCGTCGACGCCGCACTGGTCACCACGTCTGAGAGCGCCGCCTTGATCTGGTCCATCTGCGGCGCAACGCCATGTAGGAGGGGCACGAGGGGCATGACGGCGCCCATCAAGGTGTTCTGCTGCTCCTGGATGGACTGCATCGCATGCACGTTCGTCTGCAAGAGCTGCCCACACGGGACCGTCAGCTGACACCGCCGAAGAAACCCCACGTACGCACCGCCTGAAGTGCATCTATGCGCTTTTCCAGCGCCTGAACTGATTTATCCGTCGAAACCTGAGAGACGTGGAGGAGATCGAGCGCGGCAGCCTGCGCCGGCGTGCCGACGTGCGTCTTCATCTCGGACTGGCATCTATGCGCTGTTGTGTCGATCAGCACGAGACAGGCGGCGTAGTCTCTGCCAAAGTATTAATACCTATCTCGAGTGTCTCGCTGAGGACCTTGTCGTGCTCAGCGTCGAGCAGCTTGGTTGCGTTCACGACCTGGGATCTGCAGTCGTCGACGCGCTGCAAAAGTCTATCGAGTCGGGTGGAGAACTTTTCGAGGTTGGCTTGGGTGTCGTGGATGAGCATGCGCATGGTCGTCCCGGTCTTGTCTTGTACCGCGATGGACGGGATTTGTGAGGGCCCCAGCGCGTCGGTCGTCGTGCTCGACGTCGCATCTTTGCGTAGGAGCTGCGCCCAGAGGAGATTGCTAGCCATGGGGTAAAGAACAAGGGTCCACCGTGACCATCAAGTTTGTCGTTGAAGCCGACGAAATAACACGCCCATGTAAGTTGGGGTTTGTAATGGATGTATAGCAACATGGCGCAGAGGAAGCGCGCGGGGCTCATAACCCCGAGGTCACTCGATCGAAACGAGTTGTTGCTAACCTTTTTATTGGCGTACTTGCTGAACTCATTTTTCTTACGCCACACGCCAATGGCAGCACTACTCTAGTTGCCGTTTCAACAAAGTGCATCAAGCCAAAGTGTCGTCCTACTTTGGACCTGCGCCAATTAGCTTATGGCAAACAGCCAGGATCTCTCTTTGCCGTGTTATGTTACAAGACCGCTATGCAGATGCTAGTACCTACATTACCACACCGCCCGTCCAGCTGGGCTGTGAAGGGACTGATTAGATGTGTCGGGATGAACAGAGTCGAAGATCCTCGGGAAGTTCAGTAATATCCGCCTGTAAGGCCGAATGCTGGAAAGGCGCGACACCACTCACAACAAGAAAGCGATGCTGGGGACGCCGAGAAGATTGATTATTTCTTGTCAATCGCGTGGAAAATCCAGAAAGTACTGCAGGACGGAAGCAGCAGAGTTGGGAAGTCTCAAATAATCTTGAACGGTACGTGCGTACCTTTCCGACCTTGCCTGAGAATCAAAGACGAATTTCCGTTCGTTTCCGTCTCGCAGAGTACAATGAGTGTTTATGTGCTTTCGGTGAAGGGCGCGCTTTATTCACGGTGCTTGTTTATTAGGAAGTAATTTAGTGCTCTGGGAGAGATGACATGTGTTAGATGATCGCCGTTAGGCCCAGACAGATGTGGTTGCAGGCGGGCCACGTCATCGCTCCGAGTCGCACATAAATGTTGGCCCCATTAAAATGAAATGATTTACACTTGGTGGTGCTGTTATCCAGAGTATCCCTAACCAGAATTGCCTAAAATCGATGCTACAGGCAAGTTAATTCGATAAACAATCCATTCTTATCTTTCTTCTTTCAGGCTAGGTCGGCGGCAAAGTATTAGGGAGGAAGGTCTGCAGGCAGAGTTTCAGCGGTCTGCAAAACCCAAAGACTCATTTCGTCATGAGGGAGCTTGCTCCACTTCAAATATACCTAACAATCGTTAGCTACAGTGGGCCAAAATCCTATCCGTACGCACATCATTGAATATTTGCAACATTTCAGCCGTCTTGACGTCCGCGCCTCGTTGTCGTTGGACGTGACTCTTCATTTGTTCGAACAAAGTATGGTTCTCTTCTTCGAGCTGTTTCACACGTGAGCTGATGCCTGCTGATGATAATTAATGGACACTTGCACTTTGCAACGTCACCTTCATCTTCTCCACCTCCGACTCCAGTATTGGGACGGTCCTGGCGTGAACTGCAGCACGCGGTTCCAAATCTTCTTTCCAGATATCTTTCCCTTCCGTTTCACCGCATTGCTTCCGTCCACGTGCATCGGTAACGACGTGGTGAAGAACGTTGATGCTTTCTCGCACATTGAAGTCCCTGAACAGCGTCTCACAGCTTGCCTGATGTCTCACTGTCAGCTCACACAAGAGGGAGGATCGCAATGCATACGTGTATCTGATCCTCCATGTGTCGCGAGATCGTGTTGTAGATGCCCTCGGCGCCGTGAGGTTCTTCCTTGCACCACAGGGCAAAGCATTCTTGAAAGTCTTCGTACCTGTCGCGTTTTGAGCGCGTCAACGCCGGGATTCGCACGGGTAGCACTCACGTCCATTTGTGTGCAGATCTGTTGATGGCGAGCTGCAATGCTGAATGGAAATGAGTCCAGCGTTTGGTGTCTGGCGTGGTTTTAACCATGGTATTGAGTCATGTGACCTATAGCAGACGTTGCTGCAGGATTGCTGCCGCCGCTCAGCTTGTCCAACGACATGCAACGCGATGACGAAAATGCAGCCACTCCTAGCGACGTACGGATTCAGCAACAACCACAACGGAGCTCTATATCCTCCTTTATATTCATAATATTTATGCTCTTTATGCTCACGAATCACAGCGGGGATGAGTACCTCGCACGGAGTCAGTACCAGGACCAATTACAAGTCATGAACGACCAGCTATCCAACTATACGGCGTGGTTGAATGGACAGAACTCGAATTTCACCTTGGTAGGGGTTTTTGCGTGCTGTGCCGCATAGTGCTGACGAGCAAGTAGCCAGAGAGCCGATCAGCTCTTCCTCTCCTCGCCCAGTACTTCGTACCACATGGGCCACGAATAGGTTCACTCCATGGATCCTACTACACGAACACGACAGGTTTCATACGGGGTCCACTCGACTTTTACAACATCACGCCTTCCAGTCTAGAGTCGTCCGATGTTCCATGGAATGCGCATGCACAATCCTTGATGTCAGATGTCAATATGACCGAGCTCAATGACAAACTGGGATCTTGGGATTGGTCCGGGGCGACGAACCTATCCTGGAGCCTTGTTGACCATGCACCCGTGGTTGTTGAGGATGTTTCAGAGCAGATTGCCGTTGTTCATGTAGGATTCTCCGCGGATTGTCCAACCATGTTCTTGCTAAGAGATAATCTTCAGGGAAAGTTTGATTTTACGGGTGCGGAGCATGCGGAAGAAATGCGACTGGAGTTTGATGGAATCCACTTTATCTCAAACGGCTCCATCTATGGTTTTGCTGGACCGAATGGGTGAGCGTCTCCGTTGCTACTTGGAATTTTGTTGCTAATCCATTGTTAGGCGTGCCATCGATATTAGGTATCTCCCCGTCATCGTTCCCGAAGACGTTCGAAATGATACGGCTCGCGTCATCAAACCAGAACTACTTTCTAGAATTAACAAAGTCAAAGAGATGATAGACGCTGGTGTCGTCGATCAAGATTCATCCCAAGGTTTGCAAGTTTGATTCGTCGAGTTCCTAGGAGATTTTCATGAGCATCACAGGTGGTAATCCTGACACGGGCTGTGGATTTCTAGTTCAGGTTCAGATCGAACCTTCTTCTATTTCTGCGCACCTCATGCAGGACCTCGAAGAAGAACGTCAGAAACCAACTGGGAAGTGAACCGTGAGACGGCCACCGCTACGTTTGAATGGTTTCCTTGTCAGCCGAGAGTGCGGCTTGGTTTATCACCTTCACGGTGCGGACGGTTTGAGGAGAGAAACTCCACGAATATATTTATAGTTCTTCTTGATCACCGATACACAGGTCTCAGTCATTCTTTCGCAAAGGTACGAGTTGTGAGTGCCTTTCATTCCGCCCATTCCATTTGTCTCTTATGTTGCATATCAGACGCTAGCGTATCTGCCATCATCTATCTCGTTCTGCTGGCAATGTTGTCACGCCGAATGGACAGGGCACATAGCCCGGCTGCGCTGACACGGTCATCGCTATAGACTTTCTTAACTCAGGCCATCGTCGATGCCGTGGCATTCGCCGGGCACATTACGTTTGCAATCCTGGCAAATGGGCGGCCATCCATGTCCCTTGTCGCACCAGCATTCCTTGCTTGCCTTCTGTTTGCTCTCGAGGCCGTAAATGATGCTAATTCGGTCTGGGCTCTTTTGGCTGACGATGACGACACCGGGTATATAGCAACATGCTATTCTTATTAATCGAGTACACGCCCCAGAGGATGCGGCAGCGCAACTGGCACCACGTGCTCCGACCCCTCCGCAGACTTCAACAACACCATCTACTATCGCTGCGGATTCCCACTACCCTTGCCAGCGACAGCAGCTCCTCGTTCCACTGGACCCTCTTTCTTTCAGCTCTTCATTCGTCATCTTCGGTCGGACCCACAAGCCCGTATCTGTACGTGTTCAGCCAGCATTCATACTTCACTCTGATAGTTAATCCGTCGAGCCAGGGCTTGGGATGTCCTTTTTCCTTATGTTCATCGTCGTCTACTTGCAGACTCTACTTTGCGCAATTAGACTTTTTAACATGTCCGAAGAACGTGTTGGACGTCGGACCTCGCCGTGTGTCGATACTCTTGGTTTCCATTCTTCCATGATTGACTTTTTTGGTATGACAGGGTGGGCATATTATCTGTGTACCTTCGTGCTTTTCCAAGTGGCCATCGTGCCAAAACGCGTATGTCGATCTATCACTCTGGTGTCACACGCAGAAGTAACGCCTTCCTACCCAGTTTGCCACCACAGAAACCTACGACTACCACCCACCTTTACCCCTCTCCATCTCGGATCCGGAAGCACCAGATCAGTCTCTAGGTGATTGTTCTATCTGTATGGAAGCAATTCACGCAGATGACCCACTGCCATTGCAACACGTTGCCGTCCGTCTGTTACAGAAGGTAGGGGGAAGGAAGCATTACAGCTTGGCGCCGTGCCAACATTTGTTCGTACGTGCCCTCTACTCTATGCTCGTAGTATTGTAGACGTGATCCATCTCTTTCCTCAGCACACGGAGTGTCTGGACAAGTGGCTTGTTATCAAGGTACGTCATGGGTTCCTCGTCGACGAGGGTCAAGGCTGAGTCGTGCGTATAGAATATCTGTCATAATCGTCGTCGACCGCGACCGCCTCTCCGAGTGTCACTCACCACGTTTGTCGTCTGTATTCCCATTGCAATGTGTTTATCGTCGTTCGCCCGTCTCCAGTTGTGATGCCAGCATACCTGCCACGACAGTGCGGCCGTCAGAACGAGTCAAGCGCGGGCGACCCGCAAAGGACTGGGTTGCAATGTCGCCAACGTTGTGCGACGGCGACACGGCATATCTCCCGCTGGTCCGGTTTGCCTCAACTCGAAGGCACGTGCTTCCATCAGACGCTCCGAGTCAAGAATGACGTCGTTCGATCGTGCGTTCGATCGTGCGCCGAGTCGGACGCCCGCCCGACTCGGAGAACATAGTACAACGGTCCAAAAAAGAAAAAGAAAAAGGTTTGTTTGACTACAAGATGACCAGATACTATCTTGAAGGTGACCGGGAAAAAAAACAAATCCCTACAGAATGGTGGAATATTCTTGGGGTTAAGTACAGTGTTGCAGATACGTCACAGTGCATCATAACCGACAGATATACTTACCAAATGGTACTAACAATCAACACAGAACTGAGTGGAGGGTGTCAGCTCTGAACTTCCTAATTCCTAAAATGGCGGGTTACCAGACTAATACAGGGACTCTTGGTGGAGAAAAAAAAAGGGGGGGCGCGGCAACGTTGAAACAAGAATAGAGATGAGGTGTTGGGAGAAAAAAAAAAAGGAATCAATAGCTACAGTTCCCAAGTGATCTCGAAGGAATCCCCGTCAGACCCGGGGCCGCCAATGGTAAGTGAGGTCCAGTTAGACCCGATGTCTAGAAGCTCCCGCTTCCCGTGCAGCCCCCCATCCTGATCCACACCATCGACCGAATTCCAGTGGCTCTGCGGTCCATACCAAATACCGGCCTGACTTGTTGCCCCGAGTGGGTACATCCTGACTGGGGTAAATTTAGGAATTGGCTGGAGATTGTAAAGGATGACATTGGTTCTCATAGTCCACGACACGCTGTCCCCACAGATCGAGCCTGAGGAACCCAAGCCAGGACGCAGAATGCCGGTACTGTTGGAAGCATTCAGATTGGCGACAAAGAACTCGATCCCCGTAGAGTTCCGAACAACCTCAATGTGGATCTTGTCTCCTTCATTGATTGTGAGATTATAAACGTAATTCGCGACCGGGTCAGGAAAGTACACCCCAATAAGCTACACACAACAAACGAAAGGGTGAGATAAATTGTGAATTCATAGTTGAACGCTTCCTTACGTTGGTAAAGAGCACCACCACCTTCGCATCTAAGAGCGACACCGACCTCGAATGAGACAGGGCAATTGGAAGGATTATCGAGAGCGACGCCAACATAAGCAACACTATGATTTGGCCCACAGTCAATATGTGGAACATCGACATTTCCGGAAACGATCTCAAAGTTTTCCTTGCAGAGATAAGAAAGGATTAGATCAAGCAAGAAGCGGTTCAGTAAATTAACGACGCACGGACGGCTTGGTCATCCTGACACCAGCCACATTTGAAGGCACTTAGGGGGAGATGGCGAGAACTGCAGGAACAGACAAGAGGCTGGAAACGAAAGCGGTTGTGAAGCGCATGGCGAACGCAGACTCAAACCAGTGTGATGTGGAAGCCTGAGCTTGAAAGCGCACCACGACCCTATGTTCTTATATGTCTGACAGTACACCCTACGACGGGCGGTATTTCACTTGTAAACTAGCGAAGGGGCGTTGGGAAATGCAGGGCCGTTTCGTGACAAAAATCACTGCGGTTAACGGATGGTTTCACCTCAAACTTATCAGAGTGGTGGAAAGGGACGTCCAAGAACAAGCCCACATCCACGCTGCGCTATGCAGCTTGATTGATACACCCTAATACTCGGAAAGTGTCAACTCGTTAGAGCTGAGGTGAAAAATGACGAATTGTTGCATGGTACTAACTCATCAGGACTCGATGGTTCAGATTTTCACAAGACAGATGCACTGGCACGTTCGAGCTCCGCTGATGACGGACGTGGTATGATGGACATCGTTGATGTGTGAACTGCCAGTTTGAAGCGAGTTGACCGCTTGTGGCGAGGGGGCATAACCAATATATCGGATGGAGTTGAAACGTATTTACGCCTTGCAGTGCGGAAATATCCAAGGCCTGACACTTTAATTGATTGTATGCACAACGCACTTTGACAAATTGATGAAAGTAACTGTATGGTGGAGAGCATCACAAATTCACAAATAAACAAGATGTCCGCCATCACGTCAGATTCCACGCCTCGCTGCCAAAAGTCAATACGCCACCCGTCGTCGGTGATCAAGAAACGCCGGTCTGTACTGCGGAAAGGGGGACTTCGGGGTAGTGGGGGAAAGAGTGTGTTGGTGGGACTGTCCGAGGCGAACCCACAGGGAGACTTTGGCGCAGCACGCAATGGAGCTGGACAAAGGCACTGTGATGCTTGTGCGCGTGGATCGTCGTGCTCTGTCGGGGCGGGAGTTGAGGTTGTGGGGGTCAAGGAACGCGGAAAGATGGACATCTTTAGTGCCTATGACGCAGTCGTACACTGACTGTGTCGCCGCGCGTTTTTATGTCTGGGTTCAGCCTTGCTTGGATAGCGCACAAACGGGGACGTAGGCGCCGCCGAGGGTATCACAGACGTGCGTGCAGCCATGATATGGGAGTCTCTTGAAAACCCCTGGCTCCCGACCGAGTGGTCTGTTAGCCATATGTCATGCGAAAAGACGGAAGGACAGCCCAGAGACTGATGCGTCGAGCGTCCGTCTGGCTCCTGCAGAAGTGTCAGTATGGGTGCCGATCAAACATTCGAGGACGCACGTCGTAGAGTCCGTCATAAAATCGGAATTCCTCCTGGATGTCGATCTTGTCTGAGATGACTACCACGAGACCTGACGCAATTTGAAGAGTGGGGACGAGGAGGAGGGAGGGATATATGCACTGACGGAGGCCAACACGATCGCCTTCGAGCATGATAGATGTGCCATTTGTTCGCATATATTCGGAGCATAATGTTGACTTTGACTCGGACGGTTTCGATACTGCCGACATATTGGCCGTGTTCCCAGGGATATGAACGCCGGGCAGCTCGGACTGTACCCATGCTGGCGTGAGAGAGACCAGTGGTTGGGAAGAAGGAAAGAAGGGGTCGCACATCGCGAGTGACCGTTTGCAAGTTGGCCATGACGTGTTCGTGGTCCTCGTAAGTGAGGTGATACATAGCGGAATCTAAAGCACTTGAAGATGCTCTCTACGGGGGGACAATGTGGGCCCGCGGAGGGAGTGTAGCGAGATGTGATTCGAAAGTGGTTTGAGAGTGGTTTGCGCCGATCTTTCTAGCGAGGGGTCGTAGTCTCTGAGTATGGTAGTGAGGAATTGGGTCCGAGCCGTTGCCCCCTGTCTGTCTGACCGGAGATTGCCGAATCGTGGGACAAGTCATTACATAACATCACTCGCCTGACAATCATACTGGGTCCACTGACGCTGGGCGGTAGTGACAATCGGTGACAACAACCATTCGGCTGCCCAGATCACCCTCAACAGTTCTCGTCGCCTCCAGCTCGCTCCATGGGTCTCCCGGCCGTCCACATCGATTTCGCGCATTTGTTTCGTCGACGCGCTCGTCTCGGACGTCTCTGAGGTGTTCCCTGGTGCTGTGGTAAGCGCTTGGTACAGCCATTTCACCGTCCGACTCGTATGGCTGGCCTGGAGCTGCCTTAGGTGAGATTTCTGCTCCCTTTTGCTCTGACCGTTTGCTGATGCGCTGTGACGCGTTCTGCAGCTTCTTTGACCACTTCCTAGCGTCCTCGTCACGTCTGGATGGTCCCGACGCGTCCGCTTTGACTCGGGTACTCGACTCGTCGATGCTCCAATACCCATCGTTCCCCCTTGAGCTCGACGCCTCGTACTCTCTTGGTGAGGATGGCTCTGGGGTTTTCTCAGGTACGTTGTCATCGACTGGCCCACCGTGCTGATTGTCTTCGTCGTCAGCCGTCATTGATCGACTGTGCGCCAACGCGCTTTGTCTCTCCCCCTCGATCGACGCGTTTCGATGCGTCATCAACCAATCCGCCTCGCCATGCGCATCCCGTCGCGCTCTGGTCTAAACGATGACGCGACGATGACGACGCGAAGACAACGCCCCAATGTCGACAATGACTCGGACACGACGACGTGGTGTGTTGATAGCACCACGCCACGTCGGCGTGACGATGTTGATGCACACCGTGCATCCACCCCACGGGTACGGGTAGCGGGTTGGGGCGTGGGTTGGCAAATACTGACCCGTACCCGTACCCGTGCTCTTCCCTAAGTGTTGCTCGGGACACATAGTTTTAGTTTGACAATTCCCGTTAGGCGCGTGACCAACCACCGCATAGGATTGTCATTGATGAATCTTTAGCCTTTTATGGAGAGCGAGGATGTACAGGAATTCTTAGGTGCAATGAGACGCAATTAGAATCATAATTTGCTTGATACTACAAGCAAGGTTATCGCTGCGGTCAGGCGGCATTTCCCGAGTAATGGAATTGTACTATATATTAGTATACTACTCACTTTGTATGCCAAGTACATTTCTTCCTCATACTAGCCTAGGCGGCGACTAAAGCATCGACTCGTTAGAGCGATGATTTGTTGCATGGCACAGATCTCAGATCTCAGATGCCATCAGGACTCAATAGTTCTGAAAACGGACGGCATATGACAGACACTGTTCCTGTGTGAACTGTGAGTTTGAAGAGAGTCAACTGTTCGCAAGGGGTACACCTTTCCAAGCACGATTCTGCAGTAAACCAATAGATCGGATGCACTGAAACAAGATGGGCTGGTAAAAGACGCAATTCGATGACAACGGAGACAAGGGATGGTCTGTTAATCACAGCGCATCTTGTCACGAAACACCCCTGCCTTTCCCAACCCCCCCTCGCTTGGTTAACATGTTCTTGTCAAACATATAAAATGGCCATGGTCCGTGGTGCACTTTCAATCCCAAGCTCAGGCTACCATATTGTTCACAGTCCATTGTTCGTGTGTGTGTTTGCCATGCTCTTCACCTGTGCTTTCATTTCCATCTTCTGGTCTGCTTCGACTGCTCTCGCCGCCAACCCTCACCATCCCATTGAAGCTTATGCTGGCTCCGGGGTGGTGAAACACGTAAATAATGTGGGTCGTTACTCTCTTGACCACTTCTTGCTTAATCTAATCCTCCCATCTCTACAAGGTATTCAACCAGATTGAAACAGTTTTCACCCTTCCACGAGTTATCTGTGGTCCTCATAGTCCCCCAAGTGTTGTTTATGCTGGTGTCACCATCGGTGATCCCGACATTTGCAGTGCTGGCGGTGCTGAAGCCACTGTCCATATGACATGCCACATGGATAACCTTGTTTACTTTGGTAAGACGGCGTTCAACGTTCAATTGCGAGTCCATGATTTCTTTCATCTCATATTTTGTTGCACACAGCTACTGGGCGGTTGTATCCTCAGAAAGTACAAGAATTTCCAGTCGTCATGAAACAAGGAGAGGTGGTGCATCTGGGGATCACTGTGGATAAAGAAAATGGAGTCTATGTATGTGTGGTTCTCTGATCTGAACCGTTCTGAGGACAAGACCAGATACCAGTTTCTCGGTTATACCGAGGGTCTCAATGGCTGCCGGAACTCCGTGTCGTGGGTATTGAGAGGCCAGATATCCGCTGGTCAGCTCGAGCAGACTCCCGAAATCGAGACTCCTTTCAGCATGGTGGGTTGCGAGGCGTGGCTTACTATCGCCGGCAAGCGTAAGGTTGTGGGACCGCGGGACGCAGAACAGAAAACATTGGCCATGAAGGATGGCAATGGAAATCCGCGTTTCACGGCTAGAACTGATAAGGACTTTCCTTCTAATGTCAGATTTACCAAGTAGCTGCAGCTACCAGTACGTTATTTATGGTGTGTACAGTGTCAATCTCTATTCTTGTTACAACACTCCTTTTCTCGACCAAGTGTCCTTGAAGTTCCTGCCAGAGTCGCTTTTGAACATGTGCATCATCGCATGGCATTATGTACGGAGTCGCGCACGTTTTTTCGACTAGCGACAAACAAGCTCGGGAAGGCCAACAACTGCGTCGACGCAGCTTGACCTTGTCACTATTCCTCAGTGCCCGAAAGACTCCAATACATCAGATATACCTGGTATCCAGTGCTTCTATGAGTGTGAGTCATCCGCTTGGCGACAAGCACAAGTTGTCCACGTTCCCCACAGCTACGCAGCTGTAGGTAGCACTCAGACGGTCTAAGAGAGCCATTACCTCGTAGGGGCCACTGCATGCCACAAATTCAACTTAGGGCCACTTGGACCTCAAGCGAGCCTCGCATGGACCTCGTTCTTGATTTTCTCCCGTCTGTGCTCCTTTCCCCTCGTCCTCCTGATATGGTAGCGGTGGTGGCGGCGATTGTGTGAGGCGTGAGTTGCACGCGTTGTCGCCATATCGCTGCCTTGTCTT